>NW_019014617.1:754736-774898 GCF_000150535.2 Carica papaya | reverse complement strand
ATTAAACCGATAGACGTCCAGATCAAAAGAGGATGGGTAAAATTACCCCCATCCGCACCAAATCCTAACCCTAGCCACCAGAACCCCTCGTCGGAGAAGATGACCCAGCCGCCGGAGTGCCGACCCCTGCCACCCACTGCTGTACAGGAACCCTTTTCGACCGATAAAAAAGGTAAAAACTTTTTTTTTTGCACGAAATTCAATTTTAAGCTCATCCATGGCCAAATTAGAGTGAAAAGACCGGTCAATTGGCCTAAAAACACCGGCGAAGTCCAGCGGCGGCCGCAGAGAATTTCACGAACCACCTCCGATGAGGCCCTTCCTGATTCCCATTTCGTATAATTTTTCTACCGTTGTGATTACCGTTTTCTTCTCTGTAGGTTGACCGAAGCGAAACACCCAATCGCAACGTGAGTTGGAGGAGCCGCCGCACTAGAGAGCCTCACCGCCGGTGAGTTTCAGTTTTTCATATTTTTTTCGACCAATCGAGACCCTTTAATGTGTTTGCTCACAAGAATCGATGTAAAATCGGCCAAATTCGACCGTCGACCCGACGCGGACTGCTGCTGCAGGCAGCGACGCTATCGCCATGTCGGATTTTTGAAATTGGCCAAGTGGACCCTGGGACTGATTTTGGGTTTATTTGGAATATTTGTAGGTACTATAAGCACGTTTCAGTTTTCGAAGAGAAATTCAGGGAACCCATGGACCGCCCGTAGGCGCAGTAAACTGTTTAGCTCTTCGGCATTAAATTGAGTAAAGATCCCTCATCATATTCCCTATCATAGAGTTAAAGTTTAAGTAAATAGTAATAAGGTATTTCTTGCGATTTCAGTAAATATGCAAATTAATTACGGATTGCTAATGGAGCCAGAACCAGAAATTATCTACTACTGTTTGTTGATTGATTTTACAGTTTATATGCATGATAATATCTAATTTATTTTATGGCATTGAACGCATGTATGTTTAATTGATGTATTTACTGCTGAATCGGAAAAAAAAAAGGTTAAACAGTAAGGAAATTGTGTGATTTAAATGAATAGATGAAACGACAGACTTACTGGATATTCTGAGAGATGGTGGACGGAGCGGGTACATAGAGAACCCTACCGTGAACGATGTCTCATACCAGACGGGGTATGGAGACTTGATAATTTGGTACCTATACCGGATGGGGTATGGGGACGACCCGCTTCACCCTCATACCGGACGATGTATTGAGCTTTAATGATTTGACGCTCATACCAGACGGGGTATGAGAACGGTCCTGTAATTTAGATTGTTAAAAGAAATGATTCACGTGTAGCGGGGACATCTCTATGAACCCTCATAGATACTAATAGGCTGGTGAAAAGAGAAACAATTATGGTTTGGTTTATTGTTAATGGATATAAATTTATAATATGTTCTATGTTGTTGATTATTCATGAAATTATGATTTGTATGGTATTATTATTTTTATAAGTTGTTTTTATAAATTCTACTATGGTAAGTGAACGAGAAATGATTTTATGATTGATAAACGAATTTACTAAATTTAATGCTCAATTAGTAGTTTTTAATTTTATACCAACTTTTACTTCTGTGCCGGTGATATAGTGTGATATCCTTATTGGGATAGTGTAGCTCATCATTTATTTAACAATGTCAGATCAAGAGAACCTGTTTCCAGATCCCGATCCGCAAGAAGATTGCGAGTAGATGCTAGATATTTTCTATTTTCCACTGCTTTTCTTATTTTTCGTGTTTCTTTCAGATAATTAATTCTGTATACTGTTTAATACTTTTAAATTATTGTGTAAGGAATGTAAACATTAACATTTTATTTCGCTTATGCACTTAAATTATTACATATTTCTTTTTGAATTTCCAGGGTCATTACAACTGAGACTAATAGAGTAAAAAGACAAATTGAACTTGAAAGCTTATCTAAATTGATAGCAAATTAACTTATAAACAAGCATTACAATTAGTGAACAACTAACATATAATTTTTATAAAATAGGAAGCAATAATCTTACTAACATAAACTGAAATACTAAAACTTAGGAACTATCAAAATATTAACCATAAAAATTTCTAAAAAATAAAATATTTTCAACAAACAACTAAATTACTGTTAACAGTATGTATCTATTTTATGAAAAAAAAAACTAAATTAATATTTATTAAACTTCATTTCAATAACGTTGAAAGACACAAGAAGAGTCTAAACATAATAAGCAAACAAAAAAACCAAAACACAATAGATAAGTATATTAAAACAATTACATGTAATTTTTTTTAATAAAATTATAATCACACAAGTCATAAGTATAATTATAAATAATTATAAAGTAAGTAATTATAAAATATATACATGCTTGTTTACTTTACATTACATATAAATTTGAGTTCAACTTATGGATTGAAACAATAAAAGTGATGTTTTATTATTATTATTATTATTATTAATTAAATGCATGGGATGTAATTAAAAATACACATAGAAAAACAATAAAAATATTATTGACACAATTAAAAATATAAATTCATATCGATGGAAATTTTTTATTTTAATTAAAATTACTTATTATGTTATAACATAAAGTTTATATTATTTTTACATACCAGTCCATAGATTCATAAAACAAAATTACATATTTATGATATTGTATAATACAATTACAAAAATTTTGAAAAAAAATCACAGAATTTGTCTATTTTATCGTTATTTAATTTTATAATTAGTTTAAAAGCTAAAATAATTATGTTTTTAAAAAATATTAACAACTAATAAATTGATAATTAATTATTTAATTATACAGATAATTAACAGACATTATAGAATTTTTAGATAAAAGAATCCTACCTCATTTAATTATAACTAATAAATTCAAATTAAATTATAATACAAAAAATTAAGTCTAAATTACGAAGTATGCCTATAAATCGAAGAATAAATTAATAATTTGCATTAATATCTTTCTATATATATATATATATATATATATAGATAGATATGATGTTCTAAATCTATTGAAATTGAACACTGACAAAGCTTGATTAGATCCTACCGTACAAACAAAACCAAACTAATTTACAAGAACTGAAACAAAAACAACAATACGACGTCGCTCATTCAGCAAACTTTGAATGTATTGACAGAAAGTAATCAACAGTAAAACCCTCAAGGTAGAAGACAACAAGAACACCAAAACTCATACCATCTGTTATGGATGATTAAACGTCGACGTTTAATTTATTTTCCTTGCTCATATTGATAATCGACTCGCCTTACAAGCTCTTGTAGCTGGAATTATGTGTATACATATATATATATTAAAGTTCTATAATTATATAAATATAGATAACATTACAGTACCCATCACCGATGCATGAGATTATACATACTTTATAAAACTAGATCTAGGGTGTACGTAATTATCAGCTGATTGGTAAGAGATCTCATATATGTAATACTCTATATAGATGCCTTTCTAGGGTGAAAAGGACAAGAAGAAGACTATATCTATACTAAAGGATCTAGGGCTAGGGTTTGGTTCCGATGCATCTCTTAAGCAGCAGGAGCATAATCATAACCTCCATCATCGTCATCATCATCGTCGTCTCCATCTCCCCGGGATGCAGCCGGATCCTCATCATCATCTTTTAGTGACGGGTTATAAGAGTAGTTAATATACCCATAATCACCATCACCATGCACCAAGAAATACTGTGATATAAACAACATCATTGCAGTTGGGAACATAGTTATATATTTTCTTATCTGGGTTACTTCCTGCAAATATATAATATCAAAGAAAGATGGCTATAGATCAGTTGCAAGAGTGGAGAGAGGTGTGATATAAAAAAAGAGAGAGAGTTTGATGCTAAACAGAGTTGGAGGGATGAGATTATATAGAGAATGAACTCATTGTATGGTAGCTATCAAAGATTAGACATCAATACACAACAAATTTTTAGTATAATTATATAATATCAGTGTTAAATGTTCTTTATTCTAATTATAAAAATATATTTATTAATTATATGTATCGAAAATTATAAAAATTATATATTTTTTTTAATATTGTTGAAGCTTTAATTGTATATTTTTTTAATATTCGTAATTTTTTAAAATTTTATCAGATAAATTTAAAATACTTAAATATAAATAAGATGTATATAAATTTTCTTATCATATAATATTTTAGAAATAAGTACAATAAAAAGTATTAATTCAATAAATAAAAGATTAATACGCACAATTAACATGGATACATATAACATTAATTTTTGAAATTTTAGTAATTTTTTTTTTTTTAACTTGGTTGTAGGGATATTTTTGAATTAATTTTTTTTTTCTTTAAATTAAAGTAATTTTTATTTTTATTTTTATTCAAATAATTAAGATGGAGGAAAATAGGAAGAAGTGAGATAAGAAAGCAAAGCATACTCTAGGGCAAGGTAAGGCTCGTGGAAGCAAATGCATGGATGCATGTGGGATGAGGGCGGCACGTGACAAAACGTGCCACGTGGATGCCTAGGTGGCAAATAAACGTGGGTTTATATGGTGCGGAATTAGCTAAAAATTAATTAAAGCTACTCGTGACCTTTATTCTCGTATAGTGGAAAACATAAAGTGGGATGTCTGTTAGACATATGTGTGCATGAAATCTACACAAAATCTTTATAAATACATACATACATACATATATATATAAATATATATATTAAGTAAATGGGTTTACAATTATCAAATATCCGAATAAAATTGGGCTATAAAATTATTTCATTACGGCCCAATTCAAGTCCGATTTAAGCTCATATATGTTAGTTTTGATAAACTTTTTTAAAATTTAATGATGATTATTGTAATTAATGTTGCGTTTTAAATTTGTTATGCGAATATATATATATATATAAATTACTGTATGTAAAAAGTTATAAAATTAATTGGAATTTGATTAAAAGTGATCTGATACGACTAAGGGTATATTGGACCTCAATGCATCAAATTAAAATGTAAATTTTATTTTTATGTAGAGATTAAATTCGTAATTTTTTTTTTTAATTTTGTAATGAATTAAGTTAAGATTATAAAAAATTTATAAATAGAATTTACCTATTGGTTATGTTCCTTAAATTACACGTCGAATTTTTCTATTATGATATCTCATCATCAAAAATAAAGAAAATGTAAGAATTCAAAAAGTTACATGCCAATTAAAAATATTTACAGCAGGACATGCACGTTTATTTCTTTATGAATTTACGCTTCCGTTACAGATTTAATATTTTTGATTTGACACGAATTTAATTATTTAAATTTTAAATCTAATTTTGAAATTCATGCAATTAAAATATAATCAATAACAAAATAATCAAAATATATTTAGAAAATAGTGAAACTTAATTTGAAAGTAATTACAAAATAAAAAATAAAAAAATAGATTCCGGGCATCCGTGGACCGTGCCCTTTGAGGCAAAATTCTTTCGATTGGCCCAGATTGACCGGGTCGGGTCTGACCAATCCATTTGCTTAATCTCTTTTTGTCAGCAGCTCAGATTTAGATTTCCTAAATTTTAATAGAATTTAAATAGGATATTTTAGTTTCATAAAATAACGGTAATATTTTCAAAATTTATTTTATTTTATTTTATTTTAATAAATAAAAGGAAACGCGCTAGCCAATCATTTCCTTGGCTAAGATTTTCCCACGGCTCAACAAAAAGAAGGAAGAAGAAGCCGATGACCAAAAGATCTAATCATTTTCAAATTTGGAGCGGAACAATGGCGACCGCGATTTCCGTCCAGATTTTCCCGCCAATTTCCACCGCCGGTAATGTCACTTCCCGGCGACTAAAAGGAACCACCGGTGCCTATAGCCTTCCTTTTCTCTCTCCCCCTAGAAGTTTAAAGACCGGGAGCTTGGCCGTTAAAACTGAGCGGAGCTCGAAGTGGACTCTCAGACTAAGCTTGGTGGAACAAAGCCCGCCGAAGTCGACCGTCGACATGGATAAGTTAGTGGATTTCTTGTATGATGATCTGCCGCATCTGTTTGATGAGCAGGGGATTGATCGGACGGCGTACGATGAGAAGGTGAAGTTCAGGGACCCGATTACCAAGCATGATACGATAAGTGGTTATCTATTCAACATTGATCTGTTGAGGGCTCTCTTCAGGCCACTGTTTCAGCTGCACTGTGTCAAGCAGGTTTGACTCATTGTTTTTGGATTAATTAGTTGAAAGACGAATTAGTGAATTTTCTTTAGAGAATAAACATGCACTAGCGGTTTTCTATGTGTTTAAATTGCTAAATATACTAATTAAGATGTTTAATCCTGTTTTAACAAGGAACCAGAGGATTATGAAGCCAACAGATTAAGGAAAAGAACTAACGAAATTTCCTAATAAATTTCCTAATCTCCTTGATTAGAAATTTTTTATTATCTTCGTAGAAGTTGATGCTGAAAGATGATTGAAGCTCATAAATTGAACATCAGGATCTCTAAAACCCTAGATTCATCTTTAGAACAATGTAACACGTTTGCGTAATCTTTGACTGATATAGTTGTTATAGACAGGACTTTATGAGATAACTACAAGGTGGACTATGGTAATGAAGTTTATTCTTCTGCCGTGGAAACCAGAGTTGGTCTTTACAGGAACATCTGTGATGGGTGTTAATCCAGAGACGGGAAAGTTTTGCAGTCATGTGGTATGGTTGATAATCTCTTAAAAGTTCTGTTCCTTTCTTTTTAAATGGAAGGATAGTTAATTGAAATTATTAGGCAGTAACCTCTTGCAGCTATTTTAACATGTAGGACTTTTGGGATTCTATAGAGAAGAATGACTACTTTTCATTAGAAGGTTTATTGGAAGTACTTAAGCAGGTAATGTATCTTTTTTTCTCAATTGATGTTAAATGGTTGTATTTTCATAGGCGCATATTAGTATCCATCTTATTACGGATTTAATTGTTTGCAGTTACGATTTTATAAGACTCCTGACTTGGAAACGCCAAAATATCAGATACTAAAAAGGACTGCAAATTATGAGGTTGCTCTTCCTCTTCCTTGGGTATATTGTTATTTGTTAAGACATTGTGACATATATTAAACTACTGGACCATGGTTAAAAATGAAAATTATTCTCAAATGAGCTCAGATATTTGCAAATGAATTCCTATATCAATTCATTGGATACTGTATATGATATCAAAAGGTCTTGTCAAACTCATTTGCACAGAGGATATTTATCTGGTAATCCTGCTGGTGAGTTTTGTATGCCTTTGCTGAACCCAATAGTATGAAGAATATTGGCACATTTCTTGGGGTCTTCTGATGAATTTTTGTCTCTTATCTTTAAATCTTACCATTCAATCTATTAACTTTTAAGTTCTTTGACACTTTTGAAGAGGTCATGTGTCCTTCAGTTTTTCTTACAAATCCGATGAAATTGTTTCTTATCATCATTGTGTTGGAAGATATGTTTGAATGTCAGATAATCTGGAAGGTGGATGACTTGACTTTAAAATAATTCAACAGATTCGGAAGTATACCCCATTCATAGTGGTTGAAACAACTGGAGACAAGCTGTCTGGGTCAACTGGTTTTAATGATATTGCTGGGTGAGTCTTCTTTCTGTAATTATTACTATCTTTTCAGTAATTGGTTTCAGCAACACTTACTATACTTTTACTCATATAAAGAAACATTTTTTGCGCAGGTATATATTTGGAAAGAACTCCTCAATGGAGAAAATACCAATGACTGCTCCTGTCTTCACTCAGGCATCTGATAATGAATTGTCCCAAGTATCCATTCAAATAGTCCTTCCTTCAGAGAGAGACCTAGAGAGGTTAGGCTCATCAGTTTTTCTAAAACTTCATGTTATATAAAGAGATGATATTTTCAAAAACATATGTGTCAATTTAATAAAGGAGAACTCCAGATTGAGAATTCATATTTTCATACTTCAATGAGTTCCATTCATGATATAACCTATCAATAAATATGGTTCTCAATTTTAACCAGCTTTCCTGGCCCTAACCAAGAAAAAATAAACTTGAGAAAAGTGGAAGGAGGCATTGCTGCAGCACTGAAGTTCAGTGGAAAACCTACTGAAGATATTGTCTGTGAGAAAGAGAAAGTATTGCGTGCTAATCTCATCAGAGATAGTCTTAGACCTCTGAAGGGTTGCTTACTTGCTCGCTATAATGATCCAGGCAGAACATGGAGCTTCACCATGGTATAATATAATTTTTCTCAGAAGGCTTATGTTGTGAGTTGTTTAAGCATTAAGATTTTGAATTTTACTGTAAGTATACATTTATGAGGTACTTGCAAATGTTTTACATCTAATAGTTGGTTATCTATCTGATTAAATTGTGGCTGCGGGCTGTTTTGTTAAATTTCAAAGCTTATGGGACCTAATTGTTAGGTTTCACTTTCTTGAAAGTCGAAGAGGTGCTTAGTGTTCTAGTCCTTTTCATGAGCTGCTTAACAACTCAATAATGAGAGAAAATGAGGTAAAACTCATTTTTGAAAGGGGCATATAAGAGCATTGGGAGATTTTGAAGTGTTCTCTCAAGGTTTTGCTAATTTGTTGCTGTCTTGGCGTTTAAGAGACTGAAAACTCTCTACTTTCTAAATTTGAGTGGTAATTTTTTTTTTGAGATATAAAATTTAATGGTAAATAACTTACTGTAGTATGATTTGCATCTATATCTGTGTGTTCTTTTTCCTTCTACTTGCTTGTTGGTACTTCCTCTTGCCTATTTGTTCCTTCATATTCCAGCATGTTAGTTTTAACGATTTAACAACTTATACAAAGTTTATATAATTTTCTAGCATTTCCTATTTATTTCCCTTATATTTTTAGCTTCATTATCAAAAGATTTATTTGTTTAATTAATATTGTAAGGCTCCAGCCTCCAGTATTGAACAATTGATATTTTAGTTTCTTTGATTTAAATTAAATAATTAAGCAATACAAGAGAAAAGATATGTTTAAACACAAAAAAAAAAAAAAAAAAAAAACTAAAATCATCAATTGGCAAATGCTGGAGCTTGACAATACTAATTGAACAAATCAATCTTTTGATAACATGGCAAAAAATATAGGGATAGCAAATAGGAAATGCTAGATGATTTGTGTAAACTCTGTATAAGTTGCTAAAATATTAAAACTGACATGCTGAAAATATGAAGAAACAAATAGGTGAGGAAGTACGAAAAAACTAGGAGGAATAAATAACATAAAAGTATGATGCCAATTATGCTATGATTATTTACCACTGAAATTCAGAGGCCAAGTCTCAAGTCTCTTAAGCACCAACTGGCAGCAAATTAGCAAAACTTCGAGAAAACTCTTCAAAATCCTATGGTTCTCTTAATCATCCTCTCAAAAAGTGAGTTTTACCTCATTTTGTCTCATTCTTGAGTTGTGAAGTAGTTTAGGAAAATGGAACACAAGTACCTCTTGGACACTCAAGAAAATGACACCTAAATATAAGGTTTCATAAACTTTGGAATTCTGTAAAATAGTACCTGACTGTTAATCAGATAGGCAATTCTCATGATAAACTTAAAAATCTAAACACTTAAAGCATAAATGGTGTTAAAGTACAAATTCATCCCTCTGATTCAGCCTAATAGTAGTTCAACCGCTATTATTTTTTGTAACAGGTTACTACTTTGTGGTTTGTTTTAAAAAATATATATTTTGGATAAATTTGTTAATTCTTAAAGAATATTTGAACTTTGAAACAAGATCATGCAAAAGTTTAAGGTTCCCAAAATAGAAAAGAAAGACTCAAAAAATTACAAAATAGTATCCTAAAAAAATAATGAATTTATAGTGATAAACAACCAAACCAAAGGTACTAGGCTGTTCAAAAAAGCCACAGTGATTAACCTGCAATTAGATTAAATAACTTGAAGTGAAATAGTTTTTTGGATGCTGTAGGCTAGGAGAATCTTTTGACTGAGACAATCGGGCTTTTTGTATATGTCTTCAACCAGGTGGAACTTTTTGATAAACACAAACTTGAGAAAATAACTACTCATAATAACATTGAACAAACACATCCAAAGAGGTGCCTCACACATAGTTCGTCAGCCAACAAATTAAAATGTAAAACAAAAGATATAAGAAGTCTTGAATGCCTTCTTTCCCTGCAGTTTTGAATTGATGGTAACGCTACTCAAATATATGATCTTCAACTGAAACTCTAGATCTCTTTGTTTAGGCAGTAATCCACATAGTACATAAAATTTTTCTTGTCTTTCTATAATCTGTAATGAGCTGGACTTCATTTTTCCTCTTTTCCACTTAGAATCTGCTGTAATGTAATCACTTTAGTCCATTTTTGCTAGAGATTTGTTTCGTTCGTTTTGGTGCTTAGAATATACTCTTATTTATGATAGATAACCATGTAGTTGCTAAGCTTGACAGTTAAGCTTACTATGTCTCAGTTACATGTAATTAGTGTACCAAACCTTACTCCTGCACCCTATATTTGATAGTAATATATTTTAGTTCTGCTTTTGTTTATTTTAGCAGTTGACATTCTTTCTTTCTCTATATTTATATCTTTGACATCGACCCTATTGAAGAGGAATGAAGTGCTAATATGGCTGGAGGATTTCACATTGGATTAACAATGCTGTATTACGGTAATCCTTTTCCTCTGCTCACTGTTTCTTGTCCTCAATTGACATGATAATTTCATTTTATTGTACTGATCAAGGATAGTATAAATGCATCGCAGTTCAACAAAAGAAGTGATATGTATGGTCAGTGAAAGATTTTTAGATGCAAAGTTGTAAAGATATATGCTTTAATTGGGTGTTAAAGTGCTTCTCTAGGTGGACATTGCTAGTTGTAAAGTCTTAATTATAAACTTCAATTATGATCTGAAAGCTTCTGTTCTGGGGAATAGCAATAGTGCGTGTCTTTTTCCCTTTGTCCGGCAGAATTCCCTTTGAGTTTTGTCTTTTACAGATTCTGCTTTTGAAGGGCGTTATTTGTGCTGTGAAGTACTTTGAGTGATTTAGAATCAAATACACAAGCTGAAGTACTCTATACATTTACCTTTCATAAATACAAAATAATAGAATTTTAAGTAATCATAGAAAACTTAAATTGATTTGGAGTAAAAGATATAATCTTTATATTTGTGTACAGGATGCACTTAATCCTACATCAATTATACTTAGAGAAAAATTTAATTATACAGTTAGCTCTTTGCTCAAGTTTCTTCCTCTCCTTCAAGCCACCTAGCACACCACAATCATCCTCCCATCATCTTCAAGTACTGTTCTTGATGTCGAGACTCTCTTCTTCTTCGCACAGCCGCTGGCATCTGGTTCTCTCCTAGATGTTATGCTCGATCAAAATTTTCTAAGGTTCTTTTTTTTGTTTGTCTTTATAGTTTATCTATCTTTTCTTGTTTCCATTTCTTACTTTAAAGTAATTTTTTCTGTGTACTAATTTTAGAAATGTCAAAAAAATTTGTGATATGCTAAACCGGTTATTTCTATTAAAAATTATTGTGAATTTTAACTAATTTCAAACAGAGTTGAGTCGGGTCAAATTGAATTTATTAATTTACTTAATTAGTGATGAGACGAGTTCAAATTTAAAATTTAAAATTTTGTTTAAATTAACGAGCATATATATCTTATAAAATATTATATTTTTTATGCTTTAATTACAAAATGTTAAAAAAATAAAACTATATAAGAAAGAACCCTAAAACCTAAATAATATACACCCCACTCTCATTTACAGCTGCAACCTCCTACCTTCTTCATTCATTGCCTCTATCTTCATCTCCAAATTTCTTCTTTTTCTTCTTCATCTTTAAATTTCTTCATCTTTATCTCACTATAGACTAAAAATTTTTAACGATAATTTGTTTCAATAGATTGAGATAGCATTTGTTCATTTGAAACCTGCATGCACGAAAAAAAAAAGATTATTTTTTTTTATAAAACTATCTTAAAATCGGAGCGATTTTAGACAATATATTATGCACTCGGAATGAATTTGAATTTCATAAAATTCTTTCAGAACCTACCTTATTAACATCCCTAGCTAATCTCATATATCTTAGTGTGAATATTTGAGTGCATATATTCTATGTACGCTTGTGTATGTACATATAACTTGGAAATGTTATATGTGCATACATTCTATGGGGCAGGGTGGGGTAGGGCAAGTGTAACTTGAAACCTGCGTAGTACAATAAAATGGCTTACGACCCTGTCCCAAACCGACCGGATTACAATTTTATGCACCACATTATAATTCATACAATGTTATTTATAAAACTATAGTATTCACAAAATTCCAATTACATCATTATTATTTTATTTATATTCACTTACATTCTCTTAATAAATGCCCATAATACATGCATACATACATACATACATACATATATATATATATATAGTCAAAATTTATGGCAGTGTAGAGTTCCAAAGGACAGACTAGTTCAGAAATAAGCAGAGAGCGGAACTCGAATAATTTGGCCCATGCACGCACATGTCCTCAATCTCAGCCACACTTCCCCTGTAAAATATCTTATTATTTTCCCTCACCTGTCAACTTTCTCACATCCATTTTCATTCTTTCTATTTCTACTATAATTAATTATATTAAATAAATATCAGAAATTGTCTTTTTTCTTATACCCATATGTATGTATACATGTATGTGTACATATTTTTACCTCATATTTTTTAATTATTCAAAAATATAAAATAGTCTGTCAAATTTGTAACATCATCATATCGTCATTACATAAAATAATGACTCTGTTCATATATATATATATATATATGTATATCTATGGTATTTGCTTTGGCTATACATGCATTGTAATTAATACTCTATGCATGCATCTGCATTTTCATTTTAATTTGAGAAAAAAAAAGTCTTTTGTCTTTTTTATTGTTGAAAGTTGGAAATTCATATTTGTGCATGTGAGTTACCCATGTGACACCCCAACATGTCACGGGCCCTCATGCATATACTTTACACTGTAAACCCTTTTTAATTTATATTTTCATAACAAAATTATATATATATATTTTTATTAATACATTCCAGTATAATTTTTTATTAAAAATTATAGAGAAATATAAAATTGTATTAATTATTCAATTAATAATTTATTAATTTAATTACTACTATTGTTTTGCTCAGATGATAATTTACTTTATTTCCTTTCTTGTTAACAACTTGTGGATTTTCCACAACACCATAAATAGATAAATGTTAGTAAATTAATTATTTTCAACTTTTAAACAAATTAATTAGCAGCTGCTAACTCGTGCCTTAAAAAGATGTTTAAGTAATCATTTAATTCTATGATTAATGATGATTCCCTCCTTTAGACATTAATTATAAATATTTGGGATCTGGGTTCACCCTTAATTTTACCCTCCCTCCATACATTGAATTATATGTATATACATATTATAATATTTCTAACAATGTCACACCCTGTTTGGTTAAATAATGTAATACACTATTTATTTTAATTATTTTTATTTTTCAATTATTATTAATAACTATTATATATATTAAAAATGCACTATTTTATTTTATTTTATTTAAAAAAATGTTTGGTTAAACGTGTGGACATGCCACAGTTTTAGGTGGCCACGACCCAATATCTAAATGTCAAATTTTTTCATATTTTAAAATAAATATTCTTGAAGTTACGTGTGAAAACTTTAATTACATAAAAATACTTATTTTAATAAATTTAAATTATTTTTTCAACTAAATACATTAATTTTCAATGTATCTTATCAAAAAGTAATTGAGATATAATGGATTGTTAGACATTTAAAATTTAATTAATCATGATTTTAAACCACTAATTAATAATTAATAATCACGAGATTATTAATTTAATTTTAAAAAAAATAAGGAAATGTCTGTTATACCCTTTTTTTTTTGGTTTGAGCACGAAATTACTTGCGAGCAACGTGACAGCGAGGCGGGTGGGGGACCGGGGGGGTTTGTCTACCTACAAACATCACACGGTAGTGCCCAAATGGGAATTGCCAACCGCTTCAGCGAATCACAGCCGTCCGATTTACCAGAAGTGAAATAAAAGTCAAACTCTTTGAAAATCAAATTAAATGCAGTACCGAGCATGACCATGCCGCCTCCTAAAAAACGCGTCAATTTATTTTAAAATTTTAATTTCTTTTTCGTTTTTTTGAAGAATAAGAATTTTTAATTTTTATTTTGGGGTTACCTTATAATTTATTTCATATATTTATATTTATAAATATAAATTAAACTCAAACGTTTAAAAGTTTATTCTAAATTCTAATCAAAATTGAGGAAATTTGAAATTTATTTTTTAATTATTAAAAAAATTCTTGTTGTAAAATACATTATGATTTTATATTTAAATTTTTTAGAGCTATATTTGAAAAAAAAAGCTCAAATTTTATTTTTTTTTAAAAATGCATTATAATTTTATCATTTAAATTACGTACTTTTGTGATTATTTTTTAATAAGTAGGAATGTAAAAATTATTATTGTAGAATTAAAAAGTATAAAAATATAATTAATTTAATTTTATCTTTCTTACGTCATAAAAAAATTTGATATATGATTGATTTATTAAGCCCGAATCTATATATTTGTTCTCAAATGATTTAATGATAAACTTAAATTTTAAGGTGTTAATTTGTATTAACATGAAATCAAAATAACACATTTTAAATTGTTATTTATAAGATGAATTAATACATTTTTAAATCTTGTTAATTAAATTAATTTAATAAACTAATGTCCCCAAAATGTCATTAATAAATATTAAATATAATTATTATTTATTTTTTAATAGAATAAATAATTATTTATAATCTAAAGTTGAATACACTTGGAGAGTTGAGATTATTTTGTATCCGTTGATTTGTTTTGCTCTCTGCCTCTCTCTGTAATTTCCTCTTCTCTCCGTCTCATAAATACTTTTCCTTTTCATTCTCTTCCTTCTCCTCTCTCTCTCTCTCTCTCTCTCTCTCTGGCTTTCTCCGGATAGATTGAAGCGACCTTCTAGTCTTGGCCGTCTCTTTCGAGGTTAGCTCCTCTCCTTTTTTCTCCCCTTTGTCTTTTGATTTTCCTAATGGTTTTTCTACTATAAATCGCATTTATACTTTAATGTATCTGTAATCCGCACTTGTTTTTGCGAACTTCGATCTGGGTTCTCGTTAAATTTCCTTGTCTTGGTCAATTAAGCTTTTTAATGGGAATGCTGATCTGGCTTCTATCGCACCGTAGTTTTTCTGCTGTTAGCCGGTGTTTTGATGTGAAATTCTGATCTGGGTCTGCTGAATTATGGTTAAGAATGAAATTTTTATTTCACGAGTTTATTATAATTTTTTATGACGTGGGTTGTCATGAAGTTTCATCCTTTTTCATGCTGCTGTAAATCATCTGTAGCTGTAATTTCTGATAGAGTTAAAGCTGTTAAATTTCATTACTGAATAGTTGCATAAGTTCTCTGGGGAGGAAAATAAGAGAGAGGTTTAAAAGTCTCCCTTTTCTAGAAGCCGCTTTAAGGATTTTATTCCTTTCTCATAGTCAATCGTTGTATTCTTAAAAATTAAGTTTTTTTTTTTTTTTTTTTTAATTTCCTTATAAGTTTCTGAATTATGAGGTAAATAGTTATTATGACTGTTATTATTTTGATCTAATTTGCCAATTGCATGTTTGACAGGGAAAAATGGCTGAAGAGAAGATTAACAAACCCTTGATCCAAACACCAACAAGAAGCCTACCTGATTTCAAGAAGTCTGTGAAGCTAAAGTATGTGAAGCTTGGATATCATTACCTCATAACCCATGGAATGTTTCTATTCCTTTCCCCCCTTGTAGTTGTGATTGCTGCTCAGATTTCAACTTTTTCTCTCCAAGATCTCTACAATCTTTGGGAGCATCTCCAATACAACCTAATTTCGGTTATTATCTGCTCAACGCTCCTTGTTTTTCTAGTGACCCTATACTTTCTTACTCGCCCTCGTGCTGTGTACCTTGTTAACTTTTCATGCTACAAGCCTGAAGAATCTCGAAAATGTACCAAAAAGGTCTTTATGGATCAATCCCGGATGACTGGTACATTTACAGAGGAGAATCTAGAGTTTCAGCGTAAGATTCTTGAACGATCTGGACTCGGAGAATCAACTTATCTCCCAGAGGCTGTCCTCAATATCCCTCCTAACCCATCAATGAAAGAAGCTCGAAAAGAAGCTGAGGCGGTAATGTATGGTGCCATAGATGAGCTTTTGGCTAAGACTGGTGTGAAACCAAAAGATATTGGGATTTTAGTTGTCAATTGTAGTTTGTTCAATCCAACCCCATCTCTTTCTGCCATGGTTGTTAACCATTACAAGCTCAGAGGAAATATACTTAGCTATAATTTGGGAGGAATGGGTTGCAGTGCAGGTCTCATTTCAATTGATCTTGCCAGAAATCTTCTACAGGTTCAACCAAACACATATGCATTGGTTATCAGCATGGAGAATATCACATTAAATTGGTACTTTGGCAATGATAGATCAAAGCTTGTTTCTAATTGTCTCTTTAGAATGGGAGGCGCTGCAGTATTGCTGTCGAACAAATGGTCTGACAGAAGAAGATCCAAATACCAATTGGTCCACACTGTCCGCACACACAAGGGAGCTGATGACAAATGCTTCGGCTGTGTCACCCAAGAGGAGGACTCCACTGGGAAGATCGGTGTAACTCTCTCAAAGGACCTCATGGCTGTTGCAGGTGATGCTTTGAAAACCAACATCACCACCTTGGGACCTTTGGTGCTGCCAATGTCCGAACAGCTTCTATTCTTTGGTACATTGGTTGGAAAGAAGCTTTTTAAGATGAAGGTCAAGCCTTACATCCCAGATTTCAAACTAGCTTTTGAGCATTTCTGCATTCACGCCGGGGGAAGAGCTGTTTTGGATGAATTGGAGAAGAACTTGCAGTTGTCAGATTGGCACATGGAGCCGTCAAGGATGACACTCTACCGATTTGGAAACACCTCTAGCAGTTCTCTATGGTATGAATTGGCCTATGCAGAAGCGAAGGGAAGGATGAAGAGGGGCGATAGGATTTGGCAAATAGCTTTTGGTTCAGGTTTCAAGTGTAACAGTGCAGTGTGGAAAGCTGTAAGGACCATAAACCCAGAAAAGGAGAAGAACCCATGGATGGATGAGATCGATCAGTTCCCAGTTGATGTTCCTAAGGTATCAAGAATTTAGACTTTCAAATCAATCGCCACGTCATTAACTGGCAAAATTCTTTCATAAGTCAGGTTTAGAATCAACATGACTTTGCATTGTTCAGATTGTAGGAATTTTTATCTGTGTATGAGTGATGTCTGGATGGGCTAGATATCTTGTTTAATCTTTTGGTGGGTAAGGGGCGTGTTTGGCTCTCGAAAACTTGGACGGGATTTAATTGGTTTAGTCTTGGGGGAAGGATTTGCTTATGTCAAGTGACAGTTGCTTTTGAGGGAAGATAACTCTCATTTGAAATGTAGACTAGATTATGGAGCTTCCTATTCTAATGAAGTTTTATGAGTTGAGAGTCATCATTCATCTTTGTCATGAATATCCTTGTGAGAACTTCTCAAAACAGTAATCTAAAACACTCATAAAAAAATAACATGATTTAGTCCTTCTAATCTTCTCTTAAAGCTTGAATTATAGAAGATTTCACAGACTCATTCTCTCAACAAAATGGTATTATTCCTCTTCATTTTCAAAATCTATTTATTGAAAATTTCATACCTAATTTTAACAATATATAAGACATTAGATATTTTAGATCAAATATGAAAAAACCTCAACAGTTAATTTATTGAATTTTTTCATCTAGTTGTGATGATATACCACAAGGTTTCCATATGACAATCTAATAATGAAATGATAAAGATTCCAGACTTACTTTAACTGAGTCAGATCCAAGAGGATGAAATCTAATTTAACATTTTTTGTAAAGGAAAAATCTGTCCTACAAACAAGGCAAAGTGTCTCTAGATCACCATGCATAATACATATAACCCCCCTATGACTAATTAAATCTGGTAAGCGAACCAAATACTGTTCTCTGTGAAAAAATCCAGTTATCCACAACATTTACTGATTCAAGCGTTCACAAGTCCAGCAAATAAAAAAGAAAATAAAGCAGAAGTGCCAACAGAACAAACACAGACATGCCAGACCCGAGACCTACTTTTACAGCAGCAAAGAGGAGCAAATCCATGGTTCTGGTTATAGGAAAGAGGGTCTATATCAACACAAGACTTGTCGCTCAGTTTGGAAACTATTCCTTGGATGATTTGTTGATAAGAGACTTGTGGATATGAGGAATCACACCTCCACCAGCAATGGTTCCTTTGATCAGCGTATCGAGCTCTTCATCACCACGGATGGCTAGCTGCAAATGCCTGGGAGTGATTCGTTTGACCTTAAGATCCTTGCTTGCATTTCCAGCCAATTCCAACACTTCCGCAGTCAAATACTCCAGGATAGCAGCAGAATATACAGCAGCAGTGGCTCCTACTCTCCCATGAGATGTTGTCCTTGACTTAAGTAGACGGTGAATCCTACCCACTGGGAACTGCAGGTTATTAAAAAAATCATAAAGCAAATGACAGAAGTAAACAGGTAAATCCCAGCCTCCAATCACATCTTATAATGGTCGACAGAACAAGTTTCCCTAGAATCACATCTCATTATAAACCAAATCCTAAGAAAATATTCAAGAAAATTTAACTTGTTTTCTAATGTCAGGGAAAAAGTTTCAAGCCCACCAAGGAAATGGAAAATCTAATCAAAAGTTAACTTCTGTATCCATTCTTACATGCATTTAAAGAACATCAGCAAATCACCACCTTTTGATTAAATCTTCCTTTCAAGTCAAAATATCAATGCTCTTTGAGATTATTAGCATTTTAGTGATTTACTGCATGAAATCACATGGCTTTTACTGGTGTATTTTGTCATCAAGAATAAGTTTCTCACATACCATAGGTAATTGAAATCATCAATTATAGCTCTGAAAGCCGTGGTGCATGAGCCACAATTATTTAAGCACAATCCATTTAGTTGGTTTAAAAAAAAAAGAATCCCCACCGCAATCAATTCTCAGCAACATAAAAGACTAGGATAGCATAAACTATCCCTCAACAGACTTTAGATTTTCCAGTCAAACTTAAACTTGATCTATGAAACATGAAATAACAGCCAATTCATCAAACCTAATTCCTCATCCAAAAATATATGCATTGAAGATTGAAAACAATGGTCTCTCTGCCCAAAAACCTGAGGAACAGAAACTAACAGCAACGAACAAGAAACTTCAGAACTACAACTGAAAAGAGAAATATACACCATAAGTGGCAGTAGTGTGGCAGTTCTCTCTCACCAACTCCTATTTCTCTTGCCAATGGTACGTCACAAAATATGAAGGAAAGAAAAGATGGAAGTTTCAGCATTATTTTACTTTAACACAGTTAAAATCTAAAGAACACCAAAACATACAAAAGCATATGACTAGCCTCCACCATGGCCCACTACCCAGGAGCAAGATATCAGAGGAGCCCCCACCATGGCCACTACCCAGGAGCAAGATAGGGGCCCTAAATCATTGATCTCTAAGTCAACATAAAGTAATTTAAAAAAAAACCTAAAGATGATCCAGATGGAACATGTGCTAGCTGAATAAGCAGCAAACTTAAAAATCAGAGTAGATGATCTTTCTAACGAGCTAAATAGGCTGCTGAACATAATGCTGAACTGTCTCAGGATTAACTTTAGGAATTCTAGTTCGATTAGAAACTCAACTCTAATACTTCATAAGAGATTTGAGTCAATTAACTTTAAAATTTGAAACCTTTTATTACCAGCCATTTGGTTGTGACTGATACCTACATAATCTATGTCAAGCTATAATAAGCTAATTACTCCTTGACAGAGTATTTCAGATATTCTTTGTAAGTCTATTCTGTTGTTCTAGTTTTTTTTCCTTAGCCCCCTGCTACTTCCTCTACTTGATCTCCCTCTCTTGTTTCCTCTTCAGTTCCTATCATCTCTTTTTATTGCTCTCTTGTCTACATCAATTTGGCACCAAA
>NW_019014617.1:632265-645542 GCF_000150535.2 Carica papaya | reverse complement strand
GTAAATTCAACATTGATAATTCTGTTCAAGAGTATTTCAGTCAAACTACTATACGTAAACTCATTTAAAATAATTAATATAATTACATTGCGTGATTCATTTATAATATGAGAATCAATAGATCGAAGTTCTTGGCATTCTTAAATATTTTAAAGTCATAAATAAGATACAACTTAACACTAATAAATTGATACACTCATGATATCAACTTCTATGAGTTTTATAGAATTAATACATGTTCTAAAAGCCCTTAACATCCATTTACACCTAGATGGATGTGATATTGTATGAACTTACTTGTGTGTGTGTGTGTGTGTGTGTTTATATATATATATATATATAAAATAGTAAGAAAGGAAAGTTGATTAGCTAAGCACTTCTTGTTTTCTACTTTAACGAAACGTGCTTCGTACCACGCCCTTGTCTTTTGGGTTTGGTTGAGTACTGCTTACAAGCAACACGTTTCACACAACCAATCCATCTGCCAGCCACGATTTATTTACTTATTTTTATTTTAAAATTACCAAAACACTAATTTAAATTTAGGATAAAAAATTATATTTAATTTTTCTTACAAATATTTTCTTAATATATAAAAATATTATCCAACATTTTTTTAAAATTAGACGAAATATTATATAAATAATTTTATAAATTTTGGGGGAAAATTACCCTTTAGTTTATCTATTTTTACTGTTAATTAAAAAATTAAATGTATTATTTACTATTAAAATTAGCACTGAAATTTCATATTTTCTTTATTATTTATTATATAATTTCTAAAATTTAACATATCATAAAAAAAATAATTATTTTCTTTTTCTTTAAATACCATATTATTTTCTTAAATATATAAAATAAAATTAATTTTTTTAAAAAATTCTAATTAAGTTGGTTTTTAGGAGTCAGATTTCGCATGAAACACGGGTGTTAATATATTACTAGAAAATGTATATCCGATGTTAATGTCAGAAAGACACAATCTATTCGTAAAATTTATTTTTATTTTTTATAATATTTATAACTAAATTATACTTTTGCATTTATAATTAATTAAAACGTATAAATTAACATGAAATTAACTGTTAATCTTGATTTTTCTAATTAATTAGGTTGTTTATTCTTTTAATCAACCTTCGTAATCTTTGTTATTAAATTTGTCTAATAAAATAAAATCAGCATGTTGACATTTACACAAAAATAAAATAAACATTTGCATGTTGACACATTCAATAAGTCTATTTATGGATTATGGTCATTAGTCAAATCAAATCAAATCAATTTGGCTGGTCCTAGTTGGAAATTTAATTTGTTCTTCTTCTTTTTTTTTTTTTTTTTTTTTTTTGTTAAAAACATTAACAGTTTTGACCTATATATGCATGCATATACATATATATAATATGTATATAAATGGGTTGAAATTTCTTTAAAAATATTCATGTATTTTAATATTGTTATATATGAAAAAAGGAGATCACCATAATAAATTTCCTTACATGTAATCATAAATATTTCGATTTCAAGATTTTTAAGATAAAATCGTGATTTTTTTTCATAAATATTATACTCTTAACCTAAATAAAATAAGTTTAATCGGATAAAAAAAATAATCTTAACCTTAAATGTCCACGTACACACATATATACATATATATATATATTTGCATATGCATACGTTCCATTAATTTGTAAAATTCGTATGATAAATTTATTGATTATTATATAAATAATCACCATAGTTTAAAAATGTGTAGTGTGATTTATTTTCAATAAATTTAAATCACTAAAACAATTGTGATTAACAAAATTTAAAGTTAATTATTATTTTTAACGATTCTAAATTACTAAATTGTAAATTACTAATTAATATTACATATTAATTAATTAATTATTAGCTCGTGCTTTTCCATAATTAATTGAAATTTTTAATTTTTGATTAATCAATCAAATTAAACCTAATTTTTCCAGATTAATAAAAAATTTAAACAGGGTTCCTGAATTGTTGTGGTTATCTCAAACTCTTAAGAGAAGCAAAAGAAATCCAGGAGAACAAAATCTAATTGGGCCAGGCAGGGTGGTGCGCAGTACGCACGAGTGCGTAGAATAACAAGCAACAGTTAATCCCACCTCTACATTCCCCTCTCCGAAACCAATTAGGTATTAAACATGGAAATATAAAAAGCCTTCCAATAATAATTAAGACGTAGAATTCATATTTAACCCAAAGAGAAAAATACAACCTGCAACACCACCAAACAACAACAAAACAACTCCAGAGAGTGAAAATCTTTTACAATCCAGAACGGTAAGTGAAAAGTTCTCTCTGTTTTCTCGTTTTCTAATTTAATCGTGTTGATTCTTGATGATCTTATTCTGTTTCTTTTTTATTTTCTTTGTGATCAATTTGTTGCTTGAATTGATATCTGTTTCGTGGAAATTTAAATTTGTTCGTCGTTTGTTGAGTTCTCTGTTTCTCTTGACTGTCTGTTTGGTCGCTGGGAAGACGAAGGAAAATACAAGAAATTAATTTTTGGAGTTTTTTCGTTATATCTCTTTCGGTATGAAAATTTAATAACTTGAACTCAGTAAGTAGTTTGTGCTACGTTGTTTCTGATTAGAGTTCTTTATATTTTATTTTTCTTTGTTTTTTCCTTTCGGCCTCAATGAAGGAAATTTAGATTCATATTTCTGCTTCCGTGTTTAGTTTCATTTCAATCAAACAGAGTACTGAATGTATAAAGTTTCGCTCTATTTTCTTTCAAAATAGAATCTATGTTGTCTCTCTTTTCTTTTCCTAAAAAAATTCAATCTGCCTCAAGAATCGGTTAAACTCCGGGTTATTTTCGTTTCTGTTGTCTTCGTTGTCTGCAAAGAAGCGGACGCAGAGACAAAAGGTCCAAAAGAAGGAAATTAAAGTTCGCGTCTATGCGTTACGATGGTTGATGTCTGGAGAAACTGAAAACATTCAACCGACTAAAGCCAAGTCGCGCCCGTCGATCCTCTCCCCCTTTCTCCCCCCCGCACGGTTTCTGCAATACGAATCAATGTAGGATTAGAAGTTAAGAAAATTTTGATCTGTCTTTCTGTTCCCTAGTTTCTCATGGCAACCATGTGTAGTACAAAGGATAAAACCCTTGTGATGTTTTATTTCGATTGTTGTAATATAGGATAGCTAGATATCTGTTTTAATAGTAGTTATTTCCATGTTTTGGTTGGGTAGATTTCATTATATTCGTTACTGCACATCTGGTGACTGATTTAGGCATCCGCAGATGGATTTTTGACAGCCGTATATAACTTTTTGTACATCACTTTTTGCTGAAATATCTTATTACTTTATTACTCTTTTTTTTAGATTTCCAAATGTGCAAAGCTTATTATTTGAGTTGGAGTTGATTGTTTGTTGTTTTAGCCTCCAGGTCTCCTGCTATTTCTTTTTCTTTTTCTCCATAAACTAATTAATTCAGTTTATAACAGGTTAGCCTGAATCGAAATCCAGGGTGGTATATTTGCAGTCATGAGATTCAAGAAAGGAAGTAAAGTGGAAGTTTTAAGCAACAAAGGGATTCCCTCTGGTACATGGCAATGTGCTGAGATAATGTGTAGTAATGGCCACTACTACACAGTTAGATATGATGGGCTTGCTGATGAGACAGAGAGGGTGTCCAAGAAGGTCATCAGGCCTTCTCCTCCTCCGGAAGTTTCTGGAAATTGGGCTCCAGGTGATGTCGTAGAGGTGCTTGACAATTTTTCTTGGAAGATGGCAAAAGTCTTAGAAGTCTCGGGTAAAAACCACTTCTTCGTCAGGTTACTTGGATCTTCTATTGAATTCAAAGTGCATAAATTTGATATCCGAGTTAGACTGTCTTGGCATGATGGCAAATGGGTGATCATTGGAAAGGTACTCTTATCTTGTTATATCGTGTTTCTTTCACTGATTTACTATGCTAAATTTGTTTTCTTGTTTGAGTATTTATTAATTTAAATCGATGAACTTCAAATTGTTGAGAAGAATGGAGCTCGTTCTGAATTTAAATTCATGATTAGTTATGTTTAAAGTGGCAATTTAAATTGAGGCAGTTAGAAGTGTCTGGGTCATAAAAGTAGCTTTCAACTGTTATACATTGTTCAAAAATAAGTTCTTCTGATAAGAATATGCTAATTAATTTTTATATTTATTTTCCTTGAAATACAGGGTTCTGGAAGTTGTGAAGAGGGGAAACATCCTGAAAATTTAACTCTGAAGTACTGTGACAACTCAACTGCCCAAGATGAGAAGACTAACACTAGGACAAATCTAAATTTTGAAGATGATCAGACTCCTGTTAGGAATGAAGAAGATTTATGGAAATCCTATATTTCTTCCTCTAAAACTTTGAAAAGAGAAAGCTATTTTCAGGTTGAAGTATTTCATGGGGAAACTAAAAAATTTAGAGCGATTGAGAAAGATGGCAGGGTTAACCGAGTTGTTGCTGCAGATCCATCCACTTTACTGGAACAGGAAGATGTTGTTGCATGCCCAAGGGAAATTGTGGGTGAAAAATGCTTACTTGCTTCTATTGACAGAAGAAAAATTAGAATTTCTGAAAAGCAAACACACCGGAGGGACCAAAATTGTGCTGTTGGATGTTCTTTTGCAGAAAACTTAGAACCAAATGAAGCTGAAAGTGTCAAATGTTCTGTTGGTAGCTGTAGCATTGGTGGCAACAGTGAATATGAGTTTCCTCGTTATTTTTCTTCAGGTCCAGTTAAAGATGACAGTCATATTAGTGATGCTGAATCTTGTTCTTCCTCAGGATACAATGAAGGAATTTGTCTTGCCCCGACAAAGGAGGTTTTGGCAGCTGAAATCCATAGGGTTAGAGTTGCATGCCTATCGTTGCACTATAGAGGCATTGCATGCATCGGGACCTTTAAGTTGGGAAAAGGAAGCATTGGTGACAAATCTTCGTATTTCCCTTAATATATCAAATGATGAACATTTGATGGAGCTAAGAAACTTAATCTCTAGTAATAACAATGTCCATATCAGATAACAAAAGAATCTTTTACTTCTTTTTTTTCCTTTTCTCTTTTAATCTAGATGTAGAATCTGATAATATTTCCTTTGATGGCTCCGCCCTTTTTGTAAGAAATAGGATGAAGTGTTGTCAATCTTCTTTTGCATTTTACAACATAAAAGTGGTATAGTTGAGATGAATGTAACAGAAACCTTGTGTAGCACTGGAATTTCTTTTAAGTTTGTTTGTCATTTCTTTACTCTCTTCTTTCCTGTATGTTTTATTTGGGTTAATTTTGGACTTCAAGTGGTAGTCATATGTTCCATCTGGTTTGACTGCAACCTATAAAATAGAGGTTGCAAATTAGCAAATGCCTGGATTATAGTTTCTGACTGGTGTAAGTTTCTGTACAGTAGGGGATATGTATGTCACATTTACACTTTTCCATGTAAATCTTCTGATGACATGTGGATCAAACTATAATATCATCTCAAAATGACCTGTTGGTAACATGTTTCCCATCTTAATCATATCATTGATATAGTGGGTTTCAATATTGCAATGATCAAGACGGCTGCTTAGTTGTCTCTTATCCTGTGATTTATCCATATCATTGGCAGCATAAGTGTTTCATTTAAGGACACTATTGATGCTTCCCCTGCATTTTCCAGGACTGGAGTAGGAGGCTTGTTCGCCTTGCTTCCAAATGTTCAAAGATGAAGTAGGGTTTTGCCTCCTTTCTTCTCTTGGTTTAACTGCTGGGGCAATTTAATTACGATGGCATTGTATGAGCCTATTTATGTCGTTGCTGATTCTTGCATTTCAGGCCACCTGTGAGCCCTTGATCTCTGTCTGCTGGGGGCATCAAAACAGAATCCTGTGGCTGACATGGGATAACCTGATAATTATTGCTTGCAAGGTTTTATTTCAGACCCTTACTACATCTGTCAAGAGTCATGTATGAAAATATTCCTGTTCCTTTTTCGTAGTTATTTTATCTAATGCTCTTAATTTGAATAATTTTTTTCTGAAAGAAAAAGGATAAGAAGAAAAAAACAAGGCACCAAGGAGTTGCCACCCATATACAAGAAAACAACAAGTTCTCTTCATTTGGATGTTTTACACCCTTTGTTAAATTCTGGATGCTTTGGAATTTGTTGAAGTTTCATTGGAAGTCTTGCAGATAATGGATTGAAATCCTTATGACACGTACTTTTGGGATGAGGACAAGTACAAAACTTGTTGAATAGTGAACCGTGTTTGTATATATTCTGTAGATTTGCTAAAAAAAGGGACCAGTTTTTGGTGAAGCATAGCAGAGTGATGAAATGCCTTTATCTTTCTCAAATTTGGTAGAATTAATCATGTAATAGCACCTTCTTCCAAGAGCTCCTAGATCATACGACAGTATCTTCTTTATCTCAAGTGGCAGGTGAACTTGAGTTTGTTCTTTCAATTTCTGGATTTTATCTTAGTACTCATCATTGTGTTTCTTATCCTACCAGCTAACCATTATTCATGCATGCCTGGTATGCTTTAATGTTGTCCACTTACCAAAAATAGTAAATGATAGCTATACAACCTGTTAGCTGATTCCCATTCCCTAGTCAAGAGGATATTGGATAAAACATGTATGTTGTTTCTTGTGCTATCGTCTGCATATAATTCGTTCAAGCCTCTAATAACTTTATCTGGTACAATTACGGAGAACAGTAGATAACGTCGTAGGCTGCTGGCGGCTGAGAGGATTCTGAATGAAACATGAGTTTCAGAAATTGTTCTTTCTACCACCTGATGAGACAGTAAGCTACCAGTTATATTATGTGCATTTTTTTTACGACAGGAATTACTGAAAATAAATTTCTCCTATTCCCTTTCATGAGTACTTATGTTGCAATATGAACTAATGCAACTATCTACACATTGAGAAGAACTAATAGAGAGAAGACAGTGGTAGTCTTTTTATTGGGAGTGCCTCCTTTCAGGACTATTTGTTTATTAATGGAGAGAACCTTACCAATGGGTGGTGGTATGTGTCCTAAATTCTCTGTGAGTATCTGCTTTATTGGATTTTTGAGAGAAACTCATTTGCTTTGGTATCACAATTATTGCTTAAATGCTGATGGAACTTTCACGAGAAGCTCTTCAATAATTCTGGTGATCTTATTTGAGATGGTTTTGCTTCTTATCCATTTGTAGTTCTGAACCTAATATTCTATGTATCTTTGGGTTAAAGGATGGAATCTTGGTCTTGTGATTTACTTGTTTCAGTACCGTGAGTTCTTATGTACTGTTTTTCATTGATGCTATGGTATCTTAGCCTGAAAATGTTCTCTCCTTTTTGACAAATGATAAAAATATATCTTTCCTTAGAAGAAGTGTCAAATATGATATGCATGCAATTGGGCCGAGCTTAGAGGAATATGTTATACATTGTAAATGACATGATATCTTGGTAAAGTTGTATGCACTATGAAACCTTTGTGACGTGTTAGGGAACTAATAAGTTGAATTAAATTGAATCCTGAATCTTTTTACCGGCTTGTTTGGTCTCGGGATACTTTTCTCTAACGGATAGTCATTCTTTTCATTAAAAATTCCTGAAAAATGTGATGAGTAATAAAATCTTAACCATTGCAAAATTGATAGAACACAAGGCATAATTGTAAAGCCGATGCATGATTTTAAACCTCATGTCTTCAGAGCCTCCAATCCACAATCATATTTTCTGAAGAAGTGCATCTTCTTGATTGGGAGCTTTTTATATGTATTTTTCTACTGGTTTTTACTATCCTTTTTAACATTCTAGCTTCGGTATTTTGTGTGGCTTCTGGTGCATGTCTGTTCAGGAATTTCAAACCTGCTGGGTGATTATTATTAGACACTTTGGAGCTTAATGAAAGCCTCTTGAGCATTTTTGTCCGGCAGTGGTCAGTAGCTATTGCTATCTGAAGGGCAAGAGATAGAGGCTGTCGCTTAACAGACCTTGGGCCTACTTCAACTATATGCTTGTTCGTAAGCAAACATCTGGGGGTCCCGAACATATTTCGATATTCTTTCAATAGATTGTAAGTTAAGAAGTCCACTCATTGTCTTGGTAAGTAACAGACATCTTAAGCTTATCTTTTATCAGTTTAGGGTTCAACCGTCTTTCATAATCTGGAAATTCAGAAAAAAAAAAAAACTCTGATGTGTCATCTCAGCATTGCTGAACATATCTTTGAACACCACTAGATGACATAAAATGAGTGGTGGAGCCAGACAAAGACTGCATTAAGACAAAAAGTTTTAACAGCTTTTGGTATCTCCAATAAGTTCTTCAAGAACACGACGAAAAACGCTCTTGTCCAGGAATGTCTGATGCACATTGAGATTTCTCTTCATTTCTTTATGCTGCTAGCATTTATCCAGCAGTCATATTTTTATTTAACAAAGTTAAACAAATGAAAATTAGTTGGGTTATGAATGTTGCTGATATCTTGTGTCTATCTTATTTGAGGGAATTAACTTACTTGTTGAAATAGGATTAATGTGCTTTTTGTTTGACTCACATGTCCACTGACCACGTGAGCATGTACTCTATATATAAATTATTTCTACGGTGTATGGTGATTCTCTTTGAAGAGTTCTTGTATAATTATTGCATGGAGGAGATTGGAATCTATCTGGATCATGTCTTTACTATATAAAAAATGACAGCTTGATTCTGGAACATCCAAACTCATCGTAGGTAAATAAACTGGAATGTGAAGTGGTGTTTATTTGGAAGGTTAGACGGGCCTGTAATAGATGGCTAGCCCGACGAATGGCGGGGTCTACCGAAAACTCTACTTTTGGATCATGTGCAGCAAGATGGGTCAGGGGCCTTCGGTGACAGATTAGAATTGGCAGTTGAGAAACATTATCCCTTCTGGCAGTTAAGTTCTCGAGCTTATGATATTTTGATTCTATTCACTGTTTTAAAAACATCATAATTTAGACAGAGAAAAAATAAATGTAAGTTAGTGTCTGTAATTCGAGCTATTAGTGTCATGTTTGGTTAAAAGAACAGGAAAAAGGAAATTCCATGATTAATTAGAAGTATAAATTGGAGTGAAAGCTTGGATAGAAGTCTAATCAGAAGTGTCAGTGACACTGAAAAAGAAACCATCTTCCTCTGTAAGCCGACATCTCCTTTGTTTGATTAGCCACTTCAAACTTTGATTATCACCACCATGAAAAAACATTTCAAATCAAGTACTTGTTGCAGTCATTCATTTTAAGAAAAGTTGCATTTGGGTGTTTATTATATGATATGATATATCATCATTTATGTGCTGTAATTTCCATGCTTCTTCACTGTTTGTCTTGTCTCATAAATAATAATATTTATTTTATTTTTTACTTTTTTTTTTTTTTTTCTTTTTCTGTTTTTCTAATTTTGTTCTCAAGGTAGGCACTGGCTTATACATGTATAAGGAAGGATGTGGAGAGTACACAAAAAATGAGTACTTGAGGTAGAGCATGAAAGAAATGGTGGGCAAATATCACAGGTGGGTATGTCACTGATATTAGCCACAGAGTTTCCGAAGGTATCTTTTGTTTTGAATGAGAGCACAAGAGTTTAGGGACAGGATATGAATTCCGTATCACTATTTTTTATATGTATTTATATATATATATATATATATATAGATTTAGGGATTGATTTTTCAGAAATAAAACTAATATATAGAAGAGGGGAAAGAGAGGGAAAAAGAAAAAAGAAAGAGAGAGAGGGTACAAATGAGTAGTGCATTAAGTGGCTCCACCAAATCCTCTGCCATTGTCTCATTTGCTTGGTCTTCATAATTAGTATTCCCATGTGATGATGCCTCTCTGAGACACAACGAGGGAGGCACTGCTCCTACCGTTCGGATTATGCCCTACCATCATTTGCCCCTGTTTCTTTTTTTTTTTTTTTTTTTTTTAATATATATATATATTTATATATTTACCAACACATATTCAAAAATATTTGGTTTAATTTATTATTTTACTATATGACAGTCTGATCTAATGACTAATTCACATATCTAATCATGCAAAATTTATATATTACATTGATATAAGTTTGAGTAAAATTGATTATTATAACATATATATATATATATATATCAGAAGATATGGCATCTGTTTACAGGATTTTAGATGAATTAGATGAGATCATTGCTCAAGTTTTTGGTGCAAAATATGAATTGTATTCAAATAGAAGGATGTAATAGTTCATTGATTTAGTCTTGGATGCAAAATATGATTTCTCTTGCAATTTATGAGTCATTTATTCAATACATAATCTTCTAATGGTTTACCATTCCAATTCAGGAACTAATTTAATTTAATCCATGTAAAATTTTATGCTATTAACAGAGGAAAAAAAACAAATAGAAATACCAAATGTATTGGTTGAAAATTCTACTTCAAAAGCATCTTTGTTATTAATAAGATTTCTATTTATTTATTTTTTCAAAAAACATATATATATATATATATATATATAGGTAGAGGCATGACCAGTTGGCCAACTATGCCCTGATTGGCTTCAAAGACGGTCCACAATTATCCTACTGCTGTGTTGCTTTGCTTCCTTTTATAATTTATATTTAAATACTAATTGAAATTAAATAACTAAAACATTGGCATGACATATTTGTAAGTCTCCCAAAAGCATAGTAGATTCTATAAATATAGTTTAGTTAAAGTTGATGATTTTGAATTTTATCAAAAATATAAAATTTATTATTTTTTAAATTTATTATAAATAAATTAAATTTGATTTGAATAAGTTTATTATATTTCTAATAAAAAAAATATATATATATATATATAGTTCGTAACAGTTAATTTTTTTTTAAAAAAAAAACAATTAGTAGACTCTACAAATATTGTAAATTCTAAAGTTGTGTTTGGTAATTAATATAATATAAAAGACTTGTTAATTCTCCACCTTGATGTTTTCAACTTTTTCTCTGAAAATTCAACCTACCTACCAAACAGAGCTTAAAAGAATAGCACCAAGTCACATGATTGAAAAGGATATTTGAGAAGAGAATCATGTTGCCTTTTGATGTTATGGAAATGAATCAGTCTCAGTCTGAGAGAGGTTTTGGATCCTCACATGTTTTGTCTTCCAGTACTCTCCCTCTCATCACATCCCCATATTAATTTATTGCTCTCTATCTATATACATACACATATATATATATATATATATCTACACATATCCTACTGTTCTACATCTAATATCCTAAATTCAACACTATAAATTTTCTGGGTATCTTTGTTTATAACAATATGATATACATACACACATACTGTTGCCAACTACTCTCCATTAATTTACAAACCCTTAAATATTATCTTACTTTTAGTTTTTACTTATTTTCAATATATACATGTATATGATTCCTTTTTCTTTTCTTATTTTTTTTTTTTCTATAATTGACTTTAAGAGAAAAAGAATGTTTTTTTTTTCTACATCTTAAATAACTGCAGTGACTAATAATGAGATTATAGTGATGAATTTACACTTTTAAACAATAACTATAATTTAAATTTAATATTTACCATAAAAAATTTTACTCTCACCATTTTTTTTTATTTTATCTGGGTATATATATATATATATGTGTGTGTGTGTGTGTGATTGTGTGTGTGTCTTCTATTAATGCTGCAACAGCACATTCAGACCTCCCATTTATTATATTTATTCTCTGAGACCAAAATGTTCATCTCTCTGTCAAATATGAAAATACCCAGTACAGTAATTCAGTGTTCTTCCAATTGTTGTACATTAAAACTAACCTAAAATCCCTAAGCAATCATATGTATATATTTATATATAATGCAAAAAATGGCAGTATTATAAGATCAGAACTAAACAGTGCAGAGACTGAGATATTCATCAAAAAGAGAAGAACAAGTCTGTATATATATATATATATATATATGTGTGTGTGTATGTATTTATATAATTGAGGCAATCATGCAAAGCTAGAGGGTTGGCCTTTTGGTCTACAAGGTTTGAGACAAGTTTGCATCAATCCTGGCTACAAACTTTGCCTCCTCACAATTTAGCTTTAGCTTTTACAGAAGGGCAATGAAAGGGTAGCAGTAGCAGAGCAGACAAACATATATATATATATATATGGTGGGATTAAACTAATACACACATAAACTAATTTACCTGTATATATATGTACATACATGAAAATATGATATACTATATATATAGGCTTTTGATTAATCTATATATATAGATATATATACATATCTACATATAGCCCCTGCATGCATTTACTAGGGATCTAATTATAAATTAAATTAAATAATTTTATATAATTTTTTATGCTATTGATTATAAATAAATGTTATCTTGGATGCAGTTTCTAGGTGTTTTGTTCTTGATAATATTTATTATTCTCATAAAGTTCAATTTATTGGTATTTGCATCCTATACATGTATATAACATTAAATGTGCATGGGTTACTACTTGGGTACCTCTCAATTTTATTTTTTATGAAGGAATTAACTGTACATTGAAATTGGATTGCATGATTATATATATATAAATATATATACTAATTTATTAATAATATTTTAATAAAATAATTAATGTTATATCAATAATATATATATATATATATATATAAGAGTTTAGAGAGTTGGGTCCATTGGAATGTAGAAATTTGTCATGTAGCAAAGTTGGGGAGACATTTTCCAAAATGTTAATATGGAGGCTGCATGCACAAGTGAACAAAACATATATATATATATAGATATATATATATCATTTGCACCTAACTATAATTATTAATTAAAACATTAAATTTAGTAATCAGACAAAACCAATTTTTTGTAATTAAGACATTATTTTTTTGTTTTATGATTTGATTTGATTGATTGATTGATTAATAGGTTTCCTTGTTACCCAATCAAAACACAATTTTACTTGCAATTAGGGTATGTGTCTCAAATCACTTGCATAATATATAATTCAGCCCCCTAATTTTCTCACATTTTAATCATTTTTTATTCATATGAACTTATTAATAATTAATGTCTATTGTAATTAATTGATTAATATCATCAAAATCATATTAAAAAAAAAAGATTTTGTCTTTAATCAAATTGCTAAAATTTTAGGGAGAATTAACATTAATAAATCAATTTATCAAATGCTAAATAATTTTAAATATATTTATAAATACAAATGTTGTATTTATAATTAAGTAAGGAGTCACTCATCAAAACTTTTCT
>NW_019014617.1:608898-619397 GCF_000150535.2 Carica papaya | reverse complement strand
ATATTTTGAATTTGGTTAAGATTAGTAATCTTCCTCCGCGGTCCCTTCTGCAATTTTTACTTACGACCTCGATTTACATGAGTCTGTCACCGAAATCTTAATAGAATATAAATAAGTTAACAAGTCTCTCTGCTGGTTTCTTTAAAGAAAGATTTTATTGATGCGTCGAAATTAAGATCTTAAATTTAAATTAATCGTTTGATCATACTAATCAAGTAATGATAATTAAAACAAGGGCAAGTAATATACACAATTTGACGGTTATTGTAACCATAATGTATATAGTCAATTTGTAAATATATTAGTCTAAGTTACTTAATGTTGTTACCTAAATATATAGATAATTTGCTGATAAGGTATATTATCGTGTAAGAGTTAGGATATCACTAATAAATTTTTATGATCTCCCACTTCCTATTAGATAATATTCGTTATTATCATTATCTTTTTTCATGATTATTTACTTATCTGTTTTATAAAATTCACTATTATCATAATTCATATGATTAATGAAACTCAGATAAATAATTCAGCTTACACGTAAATTTTAGAAAAAGTTAACTAAACATCCTATTACTTGCAAATTTTACGAGATTTTTTTTAGATATTTGATCGTAACTGGACCTACTAAATATCATCATATGGATCTCGATTAATCAAATAATCTTTTATTAAAATGCCGTCTTAATGATATTATTTGTTGCTATTTGCAAAGTATTTAACCTCAAGGTCACTTTTTGTTTCCATCTATAGCATAATTATTAAAATCATATTAATCATTGAATCGATAATGATATCAATTCACTTATTACATCATATAAATCATAGTTTTATTAGTCAAATTATTAGCTCAAAAATATACGTAATAAAGAAATAATAAACATTGTACCATTTAAAATAATAATTTTTAATAGTATTTAAATTTTGTGCTAAACATTCTAAATTTATTATTTATTGATTATTAGAACTTCCGATCTAAACTTATTCTGGGTTGAAAACTTTTTTTTGTCGTAAGAATACTTTCATAAAAATCACTTCGATTGTTTTTTTTTTTTTTTTTCTTCTTTAGAAGAATATTTGCCACTTTGCTTGGTTGACTTGGACCACAAGAGTGTTATAATTTGTGAAAAAAGACAAGCAAAATGAAAATTAATCAATTACAAAGATTCTTGAACCTTGATTCATTCCTTGTGAGGATAACTATAAATCTAATTATGGTTCCTATGTTCTTGTTTAGAAATGAATAAAAGTAACAAAGGATTCCCACATTATGATTCTATAATCATCATCTTCTTCTTTATATATATATATATATAAACAAGAAAGTTGGAGGAGGAAGAGATGGGAAATTTTGGAAGGTGTATTCAAGTGTAGGTCACCCACAAAACCATATTTAGGAAAGCTGGTCCATGCAAGTTGGGTCCAGATTGTATAGGTTGTTTGTTTGTTTATATCAAGTTTTCATATTGAAGTTATTGAAGTCTGGTCTTCTCCTCTTTTGCTCTACTCTCTGCAACTATTCTTACGAGTTGGACTCATAATTAACTCTTTCCCCTCCAAGATTTCAAACTTACTGTTCGCTTCCTTCTAAAGTTCATATGTTTAGGATCCTAGCCAATTGAAAATGATAACAAAAGTAAAGTATTAATGGGTTGTGACTTGTGAATTATATATATATATATATATGAATTTTGATGTATTGTTTTTTGAAAAAGAAAAAGAAAAGAGTGAAAAAGAGAATGTAAGATGATGAGATTACAATAACTAGGGTTGAGAGAGGAGTAGGAATAGGCAATAAATTCAGGTTTCCCTATTTCTGAAAGCCTCCACCAACAATAAAAAAGGAAAATGGGAGAGACAACGACACTTGCTTCCTATCCTTACCCATCATTTATATATATATATATATATATGCCTCGATGTACATATATTGTTTATGTGTAAGCACATGCTGCTATACCACAACATGTCCTGTTCCAACCTTACATGAATTCCACAACTACACTGTGTCTTCTCTAATCAGCCCTCTTTACCCCACCACTCCACTCCACTCCACTCCATGTATACATACATCCCCTGTACATATATGTATATGCATGTTTTCTCATTCATCTCTGATGATGCACTGGATTGTTTCACATGATGGGCCTTCCTATGACTAGTCTCAATCTCCCTTAACAAGGGCTGAATCTCCTCTCTGTATATAGATCATATGTCATATATATATATATATGTAATTATATTTGATTGATAATGTAAACGTTTTGGATTAATTTGAATGAAAATGGAGATGCATTTGGGTGTGACAGATTCATTAATTTTACTGGGGAAGGAGGAAGAAAGGAATGTGACCTGACAGGAGCTGTTTTGTTGGGGTGTTGATGGCATGGCATGTGGCATTCATGAAAAGGGTATTATCCCAATATGTTGTTTAACACAAACAAATTTCCAAGACACTCAAACAAAAAGCCCTTCTTCTTTTTCTTCAGCTTTTTAAAATATTATATATATATATATATATATATACAGAGACATATGATGGATCATACGACATGTAAAATCAGAAAAGAAGAAAAAGAAAGAATAGCCAATTCACCAAAAACAAGTAAGACAAGAGGGTCAGAGAAGAGAGTCTCCATTCATGATAAATAGCAATTTGAAGCTGACTAATGAATTATATATTGCATAGATACATGAAAAAACTAAAAAAACCCAAGAAGTGAATATGCATTTGGGTCTGGTTTATGTTGATTTTTGAATTGAAATTAAGTAAGAGTGATTCAAAAAATAGACTTTAGGTTTAAAAAAAAAGGGAGCCCAGAGGAAACGACCACCCACCGACAGTAGTAGGCCCAGAGAAATGGTGCTGGTTTTAAAAGGAGAGTTAAGGGAGGAGCGTAGGGATGGGGCCTCGGGAAGGGTCATAAGCTCCTGGAAATGAGGACAGTGTCCCTTTGAGCCCACCCCACCTTGTGTAAACATGCTGGCAAGGCCTAAGACCAGCTTTCAATTACCCCACACTCCTGGTTGGACTGATGGGGATGCCTTTGTGCCCATCTCCACAACACTATGCTCACTAACCCATAAAACCGACATAGATAAAGACCACTCCTTTTAACATTTTGGGGCTACCCTAAAACCCCTTTTGCTCCCTTCAAACCCCCTCACTTCCACTCCACTTATCCCTTCTCATGGCTTCATAGAGTTCACAAATCAATTCAGATTTTGCCCCTTAATGATAACCCAGAAAGAGAAACTACCTCAAGAGTATATTCCTGTTACCATATATGAATTAGTTTGTGCCATGTGGCCCTTAATTTCTTGTTGGATAAATCTTTTCAAATTATTATTGTTCCTCCATACCCAAATAAGTATAGATACACTTTTGGATCAACTTTTAACACTAATACAAATCTTTCTTTGAACTTAATCTCTCTTTTTTGTGAAACAAAAAGTACAACATTCTACATAGTTTGGTAAGCTAAAGAGATTTAGTAGGAGGCACTGCGATTTTTCTAGGTGGCATCTTCCTTGGCCCAGCCCATTCACCTAAAAGACTGTTGCGGTACGGGCATTTAATCTTTGATCTTTTCTCTTTCCCCCTTAGGAACCTGCGTTGATTATGCCGGACAAATTCTGTAGTATATTTTGGTGAGTTCAATCATAAACATGGAATATATTTGTGCATATATATGTCAACATAATTATTTTTTTTTACGAGAAACAAGTTTAAACCGGCAATCAATAGTCATCTCCCTTTACCTCACATGTATGTCTATATAAACATTCTCATCTTCGTAATAATAATTATGACACAAATCCAACATTCTACATATACCTAACATTTGATCATCATTTTCATTGATAGGTTTATTCGGGGTGTGCAGGAACTTTGCTGATTAGTACCTTCTGGGTTTCTGCACTTGTGTACTGGCAATTCTCCCCACAGACAATTTCTGTTTTTAAATAGAACGTGAAGAAAGACAGAGAATCCATACCATGCCATGAGAACCCTTCAGTCTCAACCGACCAGACCCTATAGAAAATCAAGGCTTATATCAAATTCAACTAGAGTTTCGTGAGGAATTTCAATACCTTCAAAATCATTTTGGTCATTGCCAGCCTATGGTGTAAAACTTTCTGACAGCAAATAATACTGCCAATTCGCTTGGTGTTTTCAGTAGTAGTAGTAATGATCTCTCTCAACCATATTTAGTTTTCCATTTTCATTCAGGACGAGACTTTTCCATCCACAAAGTAACTCGCTAGTTCAAGTTTATAAAACTAAAATATTTTGTTGATTGAAAGTACACCAGATTGAATACCACAAAGTAACACCCAAAAAAAAGGAAAACACCCAAAAACCTAAAACTATCACGGTCGACATTTCTCACCCCTATCCAAACCAAAAACCTCCCACATGTCGAAATTTATAGTGCATATTAAATGGAAACATAAGCTCAAAGGTTGAACTTGAACTCCTTGATGTTTTATAAAGTCTCCAGCCTCTACTCAAATGCATCATCATCATCATCGGGAAGAGGCTGACTGGCTGCTGCAGCAAGCTCAGCTTCGTGCCTGGAAGAAAACAATCCAACACCAAATTATGGAACTGGAATACCAACTATAAACAAGGTTGATGTAAAAACTGCAGTTTATCTCTTTCGTAATTTTAGGTATGTCATAGAAATGAACAGCATGCAATCAAATTGCATCAAGTGTTTTGTGTTTAGAATGGGAATCTGCAAATGATTTGATTGTTCCTAACCTAAGATTCCAAAGATAAGAACATGATATGCGAATAAAAAGAGGCTCTTACTGTTGCTGTGCAGCCAGGTCAATCTGTACTTCTGGCGGAGCAAGTGCAGGAGATTCCACAAAGTGAAGGTTAGGGTCCCTGAAATTGTTAAAGCAATCAACAATTTGTTCATCAAGCAAGCATTTGTTTACCACAACTTACAATGTATTATTTGCATTACCCTGCAAGTTTTCGTGCAAGGTACAAGAAAGGCTTCTCAAAATTGTAGTTGCTCTTGGCTGATATCTCATAGTACTGGAGATTCTTCTTCCTATGGAAGGTAACCTGCTTTGCCTTCACTTGCCTGTTCTTCACATCAACCTTGTTTCCACAGAGAACAATGGGAATGTTTTCACACACGCTGCATCCAAAACAGAAAAACATCAACGATTCCTGAACATTGGCACGGGAGACAATTTAAGGAAAATACACTAGACAGTAAGCAGATTTGATTTAACATACCGGCACAGATCTCGGTGCCATGTAGGAACATTCTTGTATGTCAAACGGGCAGTGACATCAAACATGATGATGGCACATTGACCATGGATGCTGCAGAATAAATTAGCAGAATTTTCATTAATATAACAGCAATGAACTCAATGTGACAACATCTTAGATGAGAAAGAAAATCTTATTTAATCAAAGTCCTTATGATTGCAACAATTAACTCCAACTTACACTTGACAGCAAAACACACACTAGAAGAAACCACAAGTTCATTCATAATCAATACATTCAGGTTACTTTCATAAGGGCCTTAAAATAAGAAAACCAAACAAACTGTTCGGACATAAGATCACATTCTAGCCTCCTAAAACTTTTCTCCTCTTAACTAGAGGAGAGAGGAATCAACTCAAATTTATGAGTTTTACTAAAGTGTCAAATTCCATCCAACCAAAATTACAACAATCCATGTTCAGATCAACAAGGCAGAAGAACATGATAATAGATGCTTAAGTTCAGGCAAATGTAACAACCATCTATGAGCAACAATCATCTACATTATTAATTCTTCAGTTTGTGAGGCAGATTTAATCAACGAGCAGATATTCCTCACAACTCAAATCCTACATGGAGATGATCTAACAAATTCACTTACTAATATCCATCTCTAAGACCACCAAATTTCTCCTGTCCAGCAGTGTCCCAGCAGTAAAACCGGATTTTCCCACAGTTAGTGAAGAAATCCAATGGATGAACCTCCACGCCAATAGTGGCTACATGAAGCAAACAGATTAAGTATGATCAACAGAGGCAAAATAAGCAAAAGAACATAGAAATGATAATCATTACTTACGTTCATATTTCTTTTCAAACTCTCCAGTGAGATGTCTCTTGACAAAAGTTGTCTTTCCTGGCACAGATTAAAAAATAACAAAACTAATCAGCTCATTCCAAAATGCATCCAACACCACTCAACCAAAACTGCTCGAGAAAGCAAAGATCAAGGAAAAAATCATTTTCTTTTTTGGAATATATAGTCTCACTTCCTTCAATAAGCCTTAATATAGCTTTAGAACAACAAACCCCAATAATCACGAAATCCCTTTCTACATGTCCAAGTTGGATTATCGCATTTACAAATCATGCAAACTGTCGATAAATATCACGTCTCTTCAACTCATTAATCCATTTCATTCTGTTCGAGACGATATTAATCGAGTCTAAGTTACATTGTCTCATCCACCAAGGCAAAAGAAAATTTTAATTCAACTAATCAAGGCCATGAAGAACACAAGAACGAAGAAAAAGAAGAGGCAATCAATTACCAGTGCCTCCATCACCGACGATGACGAGTTTGAAGCTCGGGTAATCGACGGTCGCCTGATTCGGTAAAGCCTGCAAACAAAACCGAGAAAAGATAAACAAATAAACTCCCGAAAGATAAAAGATATGAAAACCAAGATCCATAGAAACAAACGAAGAGAGAGGGGGGGGGAGAGAGAGAGAGAGAGGGCATACCATTAATTGCTAGTTGATGCGTGAATGAGAGGCTGACAGAGATTGAGAATCTGAGACTGTTCGGTGTTCTTCAGAGCAGAGCGAGAGAGAAGGGGACTGAGAGAAGAGACGGCGATAGGAGGGTTTAAAAGAGTGCGAGGAGGCGTTTTCAGGTTTCAGCGTTGGCGTTAAGTTGACGCAACTCTGCTCACCGTTGGATTCACTTACTTTTCCTCTTATTTCCTTTTTCCCACTTTGCTCTTTCACCGTTGGATTCATCCCGGATTCAGGACCAGACACGTGGCGTTCAATCCTTTTTTCCTGTAATTGATTTTTGATTTGTCTAAGGTGTGAGTGCAAGGAAATGAGGCGAAGGTGTGAATCCAAAACAAAATAATAATAATAATAAAAATTAAAAAAAAAGAAGATATTTTTGAAATTGTTTGTATGGAAAAAGCCGCGTTGTCGCTTAATTTCAAAGCAGAATTTAAAAATACAAAAATTAAAAAGAAAAAAAAAATGTGCTTAATTTCAAAGCGAATAGATGCCACATTTTTCGTATATTTAAATAAATGTGGGTCCCACTCCGGGATATGCAAAAGTAAAATTATCAGCCCAAGAATATACAGATTTATATTGGAAATTCTAAGTGATATTAGGCTGTGGTTTGAAATAATTAAATTAAAAATATATAATTTTATTTTTATATAAAAATTTATTAATATTTTTATTTTTTTAATTCGTATATTATATAAATTATTTAATAATTTAAATTTTTAAAAGCTCTATTTTTGTGTTGTTTTGAAAAAATTACCTTTTTGTGCTTTAATTATTCTATAAATATATATTTTTATAAATATTTATAAAACAAAAATTAAAAATATTTTTATGTAATAATTAATTCGAATGACAATTAATGAGTTAATAATTAATATATTATTTAAGAATTTTAAATTAATAAAAAAATAATAAATTACTATTTTTGTGATATTTTTATCATGCTCTCTCATTTTAAAGTGTGGTTTTTTTTTTTTATTTAACACCTAAATATAGACCAAAAATCATCCAATGCTCAAAATAAAATTATGGTAATTTTCAATCCAATTCAAATAAAAAATAATTTTCGCATTTTTTTGAATCTCTATATAGTCAATCAAATATTGTTAATATTGCAGTTTGTGTATACTACGAGATAAAAATATATTTTTAAATTATGCAAAAATACAATTAATTTTACTCAAATTTTACATCTATATTATAAATATATGACTATGTGAAAGTAGCATGATCATCATTAAAACAAACAACTAAAACAAAATGAAAAAAGGGTTTGTAAAATTATTACTATGAGTAACAAATGAAGAAGACAAACAAAAGCATAATCCTTTAGTACTCTATGAGACGAGCCCATTGAGTGTCACAATTGTCCATGGATAAGTATCGAATGAGATTGTTTGGGGTTTCAGCCTCTATAGTGGCACTGATATAAAAATAATGAGTCACACATACATATTAACTTCATAGAGAAGTAGTACTTTTATTATATTTTATATCAAATTGAATGACATATTTCTCTTATTTGTGAGAAGTCATATTGTTCTTTATCTTTAAAATAACAATTGTTAGGCGTGAGAAGAAAAAAATAAGAGAGATGAAAAAAATTGGGGGAGGGGGATAAATTCAAGAACAATTGAAATTAAACTTATTTGAAGTAAAAATAAAAAAAAAAATAACAAATTTATAGGCAAATATATAGTGGAATATGTATGATAAAGTGAAAAAACTGAAAGGAGATGGACAGGTGGACCGCCCAGATCAAAATCTCAAAATGAAGGGTCAAGATATTTTCCGTTTTAAAATTAGTTAGACTGTTGGGGACAGTTGGTGGTCTCAGTAGATTTCAGAGACCACTTTCACTTTTTTCTTATATTTTACTCTCATGCATGTGTAAATATTCCTAATGCTTTCACACAATTAACAAGGTAGAAAATTAAAAGCATTAAAATCCTATTTATACCCAGTTCGGTTTCTTACATGGTATCAGAGCTGTGCTTGTGATAAACACTGATTTCTCTGATTTCTACACTACACTATTACTCTACTACTCAGTGGCAAACCCTAATACATATGTGTTGACACTCTTAAACTCGGATAAGCCTAGAATGCAACTTGTCACAACTACCCTTAATGGCTCCAACAATTTGTATTGGAATCGAGCCATGGTGATTGCGTTGAGAACCAAGGACAAGCTCGCTCTCGTTGATGGCAGACGAAAAAAGCTCAAACCTGATGCAGTAGAATATGAACAGTGACATAAAACAGACAGCATGGTGGTGTCCTAGATCCTAAGCTCGATGAATAAAGAGCTTGCTAGCACCATCTTGTTCACTACATCAGTAAAAAACATGTGGGATAAAATAAAATAAAAGTATGGTGAAAGTAACGGGCCCGTGATGTATCAATTAAAATATGAAATAAGTTCTATCACGCAGTCTAACCTTTATGTCACAACTTATTATACAAAACTTAAAAGACTATGGGATGAGTTAACTCACCTAAGGCCCTTACCTGCTTGCACTTGCCATGCTGCAACACAACACAGTGAAATTGACAATACCGATAACCTGATCCAATTTCTAATAGGTTTTAATGACTCATACGACCATGTCAGAAACCAAATATTGATCATAGAACCTTATCCCCTGTGAACAGAGCTTATTCCATGGTAATTAGTGTTAAAAAACAAAGGAAAGTACACAATATCAACTCACTTGAAGGGACGCCCGCTGGATTTTATACCAACCTGAAAGACAATCTAAAATTTTCAAACCGAAAAAAGGAAAAAGACAACAGAACATGCACTTATTGTAAAAACACAGGGCATACAAAGGACAAATACTTCAAGCTTCAGTGCTACCTAGAATGATTTATAGAGCTCAAAGGGAAAAGGAACAAAAAAAAAAGCCAATGCAATAGCAAACAGTACCCTCGATGACACTAAAGCGGAAGCATCCAACACATATTGGGGCACAGAAATGGCCACACTCATACAACAAGATATTAACAAATACATGAAAAACCAAAGAGCAAACACAGTAGAGTCGGCAAGATGCATGGGCTACTCTGGCCCCACTAGTAAGCAACCTAAATGCTATTTTTTACATGCCTCTAATGATATAGGAACTTGGGTAATAGATACAGGTGTTATATCACACATATGTCATGATTTTAAAATGCTTTCAAAACACATAAAACTAGAACCTACAGTACTTGCCTCTCTACCAGACAGAACCAGGAGTCATTCAACCCACAAAAGAACCATAAAACTGTGTGATAATCTAATTTTGTAGGATGTCCTCTATATACCAAAATTCACTTATAACTTTATTTATGTCAGAAAGCTAACCCAAGCTTCAAATACTTATATTTCATTTCATCCCAACCATTATTTTGCGCAGAATTTGATAACTAACAAAATATTGAGGAAGAGAACAATAATGAAGGGCTTGTACACCCTGAGTGAAGACATAGACTCTAACAAAGCATGCATCAGCCACATCCAAAAAATAACCTATAACTATGGCACAAAAGACTCAGTCACACATCCACAAAAAAATTGATTCACATCCCCAATATAAAGTTATCAAACAATACAGCTTCACATGAATTGTGAAATATGCCATTTTGACAAACAACAATGCTTGTCTTTCCTTAAAAGTTCCATCAAACTAATGACATTTTTTCGTTGGGATACTTG
>NW_019014617.1:593785-604406 GCF_000150535.2 Carica papaya | reverse complement strand
AGAAATTCTTATTGAAAATCAATATAGGAATAGGTTTAGCTCATAGTTTTGCTTCTTAAAATGTTATAAAATTCTGCATATGTTTTTTTCTAAATGGTAGTTGTTTATTGTCTTTAATTAATTTTTTTAAGGTCAAATTACTGTGGTTATCATTATTAAAAGCCTTCATTAATCAATAATGAAATTCAATTAGATTGAACAAAAAAATTTAATGCTATACCAAAATTTATGTGGTTCAAAGCATGACCAAACCAATTTAAAGTAGTTCCATCCAAGTCCTAAATGGATTGGAATTTTTTGTCAAATGAAATTTGTAATTAAGCAATTATTAAAGAAATCAAACAAAAATTAAATAAATAATAAATTAATAAATTATACTATAATCATTCATTATTTTCATAATTAATGAATTTAATAAAATAATCAATAATTTTTCAATATTGATAATAATTATGAATTTTTTTTGTAAAATTTTAAAAATTTAATGAATGATTATGAAAATAACGAATGATTATAGTATAATTTATTAATTTATTATTTATTTAATTTTTGTTTGATTTCTTTAATAATTATGAATTTTTTTTGTAAAATTTTAAAAATTTAATATTCACGAGAAAAACGACGTTAAGAAAAATAAAATGTGTAATTTTTTTTATTTAATTAGAATATTAGAATGAAAATATTATAAACAAGTATTATTTTTTTAAAAAAATATATATTTTTTTTAATTTTTTATTTAACTTTAAATTTTCCAAAAATACTTTGGGTGTAAAGTATTTTACAAATGCTAGTGTTTTTTTTTTTTATGTATATATTTCAGGATAAAATAGATATTAATATTAAAGAAAATATTAATAGTTGAATTTAGTCTAATCGTGTTTTTTATAATTCGAATAATATTTTAGACAGAAACAGGGTTCTTCCCTTCACCCTAGGGCCTAGATCATAACTCTCTTGCAGATCCTCAACCATTCCGATCCCTCTCCCGCCATGGATTCCTCCTCCGATTCTTCCAACACACAGTGAGTCTCTTACTTGTAAATCTCTATTTTCTCACTACCCAATTACGTTAATTTTTCCTGATTTTCTTGTTTTTTTTTTTTTCAATGGATTTTCATGGATTAGTACTGATAGTTTGCCTGTAAACAATTTCAGTGAGACTGTTCTAAAGAGACAAAATAGAGGACCTCCTTTCAAATTCATGGTGCCTCTTATATATGCCCCTATTCTCCCTCTAAGTAAAATTTATTTTCATCTATCTACTTTCGGTTCTGTTACGCTTTCTTGTTTGTACTTTGTTCTTCGTCTCTTTGAAGTGTGCGAAAGGAATTTTTCTACCTGGCCCTTATATTTGTTGATTCTAATTTGATCTGGGTAACTTATCTGTTTTCAAGTTCGACTTTCACTGAGGAAGAATCCAGTTCTAAGGGACCGTTTATTTACTCTGGTTTTGGCTGGGGGTTTTGCTCATGGCTTCTATTTGGTGTATCCTTTACACAATTCTTCTCTGTTACAAATTGATTCCTTATTTTCTTATTTGTTTAAATCAATTGATTATGTGAATAGCTGATTAACTAATAGGAATAATGGTTGTGCTGTTGCATATGCTTCTATTATGCTTTGTTTGGTTTGTGGGAATTGTAGATGCTCATTCCACTTCTGAGATATGAACTTAGCATCCTCTATTCTGCTTAATATTCCGTGTTTATTTTTTCTGAACAGAAATCCCTGTTCATCTTTATTCCTTCTCACTGGCCTTCCATGGAAATTGACTTCAGTTGTTGCAACTTGCAGTTTCTTGTCAGGAACTTGCATATACACGTAGCTTATATTAGATGAGTCAGTTGATGAAAGAGGATATTTTTGTGGTAATCTTCATGGACTAAAAGATGCACCTAATATGTAATTTACACTCACCCCTTTTAATTCTTTACATCTTAAACTGCTGTCTTAATGCTCTTAATTGGGCATTAGATGGTAAGTTTTAGCGAACTCACATAAGGTTAAAGCCTTAATGTCGGACTAGTTGGTGCTAGCTACAGATTATACATCTGCGAAAATGTGTATATATTTTAATAACAGTAGGTCTTCAACTACTTTCTCTTATTTAGATGGAACATAAATTTCCCTAAAGAAATTACCTTGTGAGCATCTTTTTAACTAGCATGTCCATCTCTCTTCATATTGTTCTAATATGTTAATTGTTTTATGTCAGATTTTGGCTATTAGTTTTCTGAAAAGGGAAACACCACCGTGCCTCCCGATGATGCTTAAGTCAGTTCTATGTCTAATTTAAGTTATTTACTTTTATGATTACCTGATTACAAATTTCTAGTTGTGGAATTGAAAATATGAGGAGCCTTTATTCAACTATGCATAAATATGTAAATTATGACCAATTTTTATATATTAGGCAACTAAGATCTAAAAATAAAATCAGAATAGAATAGGTTTGAATCAAATGCAAACGTCGGAAATATCAGGGTAAAGATAAATTTTTGTTTTGTTTTTTATGCCTGTGATTTTTCTTTTCAATCTGAAGGTTAAAATTTTTGGAGGCATTATGTCTCTGGAGCATGGTAGTACTACCTTCTTGAAAGGGGTTTGATTTTTTTTTTCCCAGAGTGATGCACAAGCAAAAGTTTGTGACAATGTCTGCAAATTGAGATGTTGGTTACGAATAGTGTTCTACTCGAGTTCTTGGTTATATGTCTTGCTCTCTCTCTGATCAGATATCTGAAACTTCATATTGCATGATGACACTTCTGACTGTGCTAAAAATTTTACTTCCATTTTGTGTTGAATTGTTCACTTAATATGTGAAATGCATGCTGAAGGTCTATTTCATAATACTCTGCATTTGAAGTTTATTTCAATTATAAATATTGGCAAAATGTCAAGAATTAAGATGATTATATCAGCCCTAAATGTTGGAGGGAGCTCTTCAGCAACTCAGCATGCAAGGACTGATAACAAATTTCTGTAATATTATGATTCTATAAATTGTATATGTACCAAAATATTTCTATCTCTTCCTGAATCAATACATGGATATCTATATCTATATTTTGCAGTTGTTGAAAATATAGAGTTTGTCTAATATCATTCAAGTCTCAGATATCATATACTGGCTCACCATCATAATAAGTATCTTCCTCAGAATATGAAAATGTGCATGCTAAATAAACTGTACTTTTATTGTCAACAGTTTTCTTGTGTGTATTGTCGCCTTGAAATGTATTTCGTGAATTTCTCAATGCTCTTTCAGTCTTGGGTGCTTTTCCTTAATGGATATTCAGAACAGATTTGTATGATAGTGAGAGCAAATGAATGAGAGCAAGAATGGCTGAGAAATCTCTTTCTCTCGTTTACAACTTTATTTATATGCGGATCTTATATGCAGTCAGAGGTTCAAGCATCACCTTGGATGACCGAGGACATTGTGGGATGGAGACAACATTCTTCTCATTCTTTTTGTTGTAGAATAGAAACGATATCTGCGTTTTGCCACCACATTTTGGGGGCTCAAGATTTAAGAACTTCCATTTTTTCTTTAGTAAGATAAGGACTTTCACTTTCAGTTTTAACAGGATAAGTGCCAAAATGAGTCATTGATCCCGGGTTATTGATCTGCAGTATAAGTTATAACTTATGGGCATCTCATGTTTTGGATTTTGACCTGGAATGGCAAAAAATTTTGATGTAAAAAATGGTGCATATACCTTAGTAAAATAGTATTTCTGTTGCTAATATCATCCATCTATCACCTTAGAAGGGATCATGGGTTGCCACACCATAGTTGGTGGGGCTGAAACGAACTGTTGTTGGCGCAGCTATAAGGGGACTACCTGCAGCAGAAAGTCGAGGACTTTCGATGTTGTTTACGATAGGTATGGCATGCATGGATCTCATCGCTTTCATGTTGTTGTCTAAATACCAATGTTTCATTTCATCTTCGTGTCACTAAATTCTTGAGTGTTTTATCACCAGCCAACTAATTGGGCATGCTCCATCTTCTTGTGGTATTTCAAGGCTGATGTGAAATTTTGGATTAACCAAAGAATGATCATAGTTCTGTTGTTAAAGTAATGTTTGATTCAATGATTATCCTACTTGCCAAGTTCGAATCAAACCACTTCATTTTTCAAGTTAAGTTTGGAAGAAATTTATAGAATTTACTTGCAATCTATTAATCGGATTGAGACGATAAAAAATTGACTTCATGCAGGTGGAATTGAAACATTATATTTCAAAATGTATTCCAATTTTTATGGAATTTGAAATACACTATCCTAATTTAGTATGAAATACTATAGTTTTATAATTTTTCAGTTGAACTTCAGAAAATTTATTTGTAAATCAATACTTAATAAAATTAGAATATGGAATTTATTGTTTGGAATTTTTTAAATTAAACTTTTTATATAATTTTTTAAACTAAATTATACTAATTTTTTTCGTTGGAAATTTAGATTTTTGTAATTTTATATTAAATTATTAAATATTTGTCACTACCTAGGAATTCTTTATTAAATTTAATTTTAAGAACTTTAATATCTCCATATTTAAAAATTCATACTAATTAAAATGTAAAACAAAGACAGAGTCTTAGTTGAGGTAAAGTTGTAACTGTTAGATATCATTTTTTCTCTTTTTGTCACAAGCTCTAGATGTGTATTACTTGGTGGAGTGCTTACAACAAATAAAAGTTTCAATTGACAAAAATTTATTGATATGATAAGAAATCTTTGGAAACTACATAAGAAAGGATAGAGACAAAAATTTAGTCAAAAAATACGTTTTTGCTCCAATTTGAGAATGAATGATATATGCACAAAGCTTTTTGTTTAGTGCTTAGGGATAAGGGAGAACACTCAGAATAGAAAAATGACATTATCTCATCTTTTTACTCCATACTAACAACATATTTGTGAGATACAAAATTTTCAAGAATCGGGTTACATAATTTTATAGTAAACTAATATTTATTAATGACAATAGCATAAATGAACCTCGCCTATAAACAAAGTAGTTAATGTTGAGTATTGATACCTCAATTAGATAAGATGGATGAACTGGTCTGGGTATAAGTGGGGATGTTGTATTTATACCTATACATACGATGCCTTCACCAAAATTCATTAACATTACATCACTTCTAGCTTTCTTTTTTTAGTATGGAGATTGTGCAACAAACGATAGTTGTTGAAAGCAATTCTCAAGTTATTTACAAGCGTCTTCTTATATATATATATATATTTTTTTTTTTTTGAGTTCTGAATTTGATTTGTTCTTTAAATATATCAATTTTTTAAAACAACTTTTTGTTTTTCTTTTTTCATGTTTTTTGAATTCTTAAATATTATAAATTCTCTTTAATTTGAACGATTATTTGGTGGCTTATAATTTACTACTACGTTTGCTGCATCATATTTTTTCACACACTTGATCTTTTTAAGTTAAGTGTTGTTTTTACACTTTCATAAAGTTAAAGATTATAGATTAAATTATTATCTAATATAAAAATAATATTATTGATCATGTTGTATTAAAAAATATATATATACATATAAATATCCATTCAATCCAATCATCATCATCCATCTTATCCCATTGATGTTTATATTTATCCACTTTATATAATATATATAATGACAAACATAAATTAAAAACTCTAAAAATATCAACATTCACCGAAAATTAGAGTTACATATTATTCTACGCGTGTTAATAACTCTATTTTAATCTAGACATTTAAATTACAAATTCCAACACTATATATTATGATTCAATATTTCATTTGATGTTTACATAAGCTGATTCATGTATGATTATTACTTACTGAATTTAGAAAATTAAACAAGATTTACAAATCAAGTTAATTTTTAGAAAATTAATTAATTAAGTATATTCCGAATAAATAAAATATGAATATCCACACCGAGGGAAGCATATTCGTTCGGAGATACTCTTCTCTAATCTGTCTACGCGTGAGTAACTGAAAGATCCCCGAACCTAAAACGATACCGTTTCACTTGCAATTATCCGCTACTCCAATGGCCAAGTGTAATTCTATCAATCTTGACATATGATCAGAAATCATTCAAAATTTCGTGGGACCCGTATTCACTATAATCATAAAGAGAACCATCAGATTTAAATCCAACGGTTATCTGCTAATCTGTTTTATGTTTAATAAACTAATATTTAGAGATGAAAACTGAAGATAATTAGGAGTATTAATATAAAATAATAATACATAATTATATCAACAAACTACATTCTTAATCAAAATTATATTTTTAATTACAAAGGAGGGTTTTATCATCATCACCTTCACAATTCATTGACATTGCGTAACGTAACCCTGTAAACAAACCACTTCACGTCCCTAAAAAGTGGACTCAGATCAGACAGCTTTATATTTCATTATCAGGAAAAAAAAACAAAAAAGAAAAAAAGAAAAGTTCATTTCGAAAACGGCAGCCTAACGATCGTCAGAGGTTTGCAGATCGGATCGTTTTTTGAAATCGGAAGCGAGTCTGGAGGCGATCGCCGAGTGATACATAACGTCGTGAAATGACGAGGAGCCTCTGGTCAACATACGGAGCTGCTTCGCCTTTTCCTCTGTGAAGCAACCGGGGGCGAACCGAGATCTCAGAGGTTTAGACTCGGGATCCGACTCCGATCCGCTCTCCTTTTTGTGCTCGCTCGGATCCGATTCAATGTAGTCGGGCTCGGACGCCCAGCCGAAGAGCGGTGACCACCAGTTCGGGGAAGAGGAGGTTTTTCGGCGATTGGCGTCTGGCTTCGGAGGAAAAGGAACGGCACAGGACTGGATCCCGGCGGCTCTGAATGTAACTAGATTGGCGGCCATCTGTAGTGTGGTTGAGAGAGAGAAAGCTCGAGCTTCTGTAAAAGATAAAAAGGGGGAGAGAGAAATGGAGGGGAAGAAGAACAGGAACGCAGTACAGGCGTGGTCATAAAAAGGGCGAAAGGGTGGAGTGGGCAACGGATAAGATTACACACGTGGCAGTGGAAACAGGAGATCATTAGTGGTTCTTTTAATAGTTTAAAACCGGCTATTCCGGTCAGTAAGGTAGCCTTTTAAGGGTTTGGTCGTTTCATCTTTGTCTTAATTAGTGTAGGGATGAGTCGGATAGAACGCGGCAGTGGGGCCCAGATTTTCCACTTTGACCAAACTATCCTCATGCAATATTTTGTTTTCATTTTAAAATAATAATTTAAAATATTAATAATAAAATTAATATTTTAAATTCTTTTATTTAATCGTTCAAAAAATAAAATTAATAATAATAATTATCAGTCTTGGTCGTCGTTACAAGACGAGCACGTGATTGTATTGATTAACTAAAGGACACGTGGCGGAGGTTTCCTTTCACTTTCCTACGAGTCCTTTTTTAAATTTATTTCTACTATACATTAAATTATAAAAAAATAATAATTATAAGTATCTTCAATGATAATTATTTTAAAATAAAATAATTTAAATGTAAAATAAATTTATTATTATTTTTTTAATTTATCTAAATCCATTAATATATTATTAAATTAATATTTAATATGCTAATCCAACAGAGAAACATGTAAATATTTCAATTGGATATTTAGTAAGAAAATGCAAATTTTATTGATTTGATAACAACAAATATTAACCCATTAGTAAGCATATTATTAAATCTTAGGAAATGTGGTATTTACAAATTTATTCTTTATACTTCTCGATTTGAATATATATATATATATATATATATATTATTAAAATACAATTTCAATATCAGTTTTGAATTCACCAAATTTTATTTTATAGAACAAATGGTGAATCACAGAAAAAAATTATTAATTGCAATAGGTACATCCTTGAAGTATCTATATTCAAATAACATTATTAACTTAGATCTAAATATGAGAATTTACTCTTAAATAAGAGAAATTCTTTGCGACTCAGAAGTCCCTCTCGTACTGACATCGACTTATCTATTTTATTTAAGTATAAATAATTTGATATCACCGATCTGATTTAAAATAACAAAAATTTAAAATTTAATTAAAAATTATTAAGAATCTTAAATTTAAATAAATTTAAAAAATAACTAAAATAAATGTATAACAAACGAAGATATCATAACCATTCAAAATTAGAATCCAAATCAATAGGATTTCTATACCTTGCATCGCAGAGATCCCTCGTATTTAAGAACAAATTCTCTAGATTTTAAATCGAAATGGACAATATTATTTTAATGTAGATACTCCATCAGAAACTCTGTTAACATTTTTAATATGTTTTTACAACAAGTTATTTGGTGTCAAATAAATTTGGGATATCATGGTATCTAAATTTCTCAATAGTCTTATATACAACTCATCAACTAACCCACTAGAAGGGAAACATATAAACATTTCAATTGGATATTTAGTAAGAAAATGCAAATTTCAATTGGTATATAAATTTTTTTCATTTTCTCCTCTTGTTGGAGGATAGAAAATAACATGTTCAAATTAGAAAAAGACTTCCTTGCCAAGATTTGGGACGTTAGATTACTATATGACTTATTAAGTCCCATTAAAAACCTCATTGTGTGATCCCTCTCTTAGTACCCAATAATTGGTTTAAGTCCTCTACATGTGCAAATGAGAATGGGTTCATAATTTACGAGTTCATCAATAAAATGAATGGGTTCTTATTAAGCCTGTATTGGCTCTTGATTTTGTATAAGTGCAGATATTGACTGTTTAATTTGCTACACCCTAGTTGCTTTTTATTCAAAATGTTTTTGTTCTAATTCATGTCATAGTTGATGTGTTGTTTGAGCATAAAATAGGTCGATCTTAGTATCTGGTGAGAGTACATATTGTATCCAAATAATTACCAGATTTACCCAGAATGATTTCAACATGCGTTAGAGGCGTTTGATATAGCTCCTTAAGAACTACGATTTTAAGATCTTATATCACCCAAAAAAGAGTAATGTGTTAGCTGACGCGCTCAGCAGGAAAAAGTGCAGATATATTGACTTACATAATAGTTTTTGAATACAAGGTAATAAAGGCTGCAGAACATATACAACTTTGAAATTTAAAAATGGTCACATGTCTAGCCTTTCTAACTGTTCAACCCGAACTGATTCAAAGAATAAAAGAAACCTAACTGATTGACTCCACTCTAGCAACTCTCAAAAAGGATACAAAACAGGACGTAAATCCAAAATTTCGAATCTCTGCTTATGAGTTGCTTAGATTCCAAGACACAGTGTGTGTTCCAAATAATAGTGAACTAAAAAGAGATATTATAACAGAGGCTCACAGTTAAAAGTTCACTATGCATCCTGAAAACATTAAGATGTATCAAAGCATGCAACCCCAATTTTAGTAGAGTAGAATGAAAAGAAAAATTATTGATATTGTCTCTAAGATGCTATTTTTAGCAATGGATACATCATCGGGAGTGTAATATCTATATGAGAATAACATAGTCTATCGTGAATTAAAATCTAATAACTTACTTTTGAATATGAAGAATCCTCTACCACCCATGTGCAAGGTATAAGAATCCTATTGCTTTTGATTTTAACTCTAAATTGTTCAAGTTTGTTTTGGTTATGGTATCTTTATTTGATATACATTATTTTTAGTTAATTTTTAAATTTTTATAAATTTAACATTTTCAATAGTTTTTTTACTAAATCTTGAAGTTTTACCATTTTAAACCAAATTGGCGAGCTAGGTTTTATTAATAATTAAAAAAAAAAAGGAATTGTTGATGGTATGTGAAGAACTCTATCCCGGTAAGAGAAGCTTGATGGAAGTCTATTACACTTGCTTATGAAATCACAATCTGTGAATCGCTTATTAATTTCCTATAGGTTGACATCTACTCGTTTGGAGTAGTCATATGAGAGCTCTTAACAGGGGAGGTATTGTCTGCAAAAATGCAACCAAATGACATAATAGGTAAAATCATATTTTACCTAAAGGAGCATTAAATGTTGTCATTAGTCCCTTTTTTTCACTCGTGGTAACCAACCATTTGAATTTGGCATTTTAAGATACTTGATGGAAGTTTATAACACTTGTTGCAACATCTTTTTGTTTAGTTATTTTGTGTGCTTTTACTATATTTATTATCTGTCATGTTCCTTCATTATAAATCAATCATTCCCTTTTGTGAGCAACTTGTCTTTATCTCTAATTCTTGTGTTCTCATTCTTTAATTGTTATATCTGCGAAAATTATTTTTTTTTCTTGAACAGAGAAAAACTCGATATAACTGAATCAAGCATTGATATTTTTGTATTTCTGTTTGGCATCTCACTCTTCTGGATCCTAAGATTTCCATGAAAAGTGATTTTATTGAAGCATCTTGGAGTTTCTTATCATCTTTAATTGTTTCCTTTGTTATAGCAAGCATAACCTCTTTGTTAATCAAACAGCTTGTTCCTTGTATAACTGTTGATTGATACAAATAAAAGTTTTATCCAAATTTCTAGATGATTGCAATTGGTGTAGCTAATGGGACTTTACGACCTGAAATTCCAAGTTGGTGCGAGCTAGGTTGGAGATCATTGATGGAGAAGTGTTGGTCAACTAAGCCTGACTC
>NW_019014617.1:575066-593726 GCF_000150535.2 Carica papaya | reverse complement strand
AAAAACCACACTTTTGAGTCAATTTGGTATGGGAACTCCTTATTTCAATTGGATATTTACATTGAAGTTGGTTAGTCCGTAATGCCAAAATTACACCAGCAAACAGCAACAAAATTAGGTTTGACTGGCTTGAGACTTTACATTGAAGATGAAACTGAGTTCTTCACCACCTACTCCTTGTTGTCACCTAGTGTTCATCGCTGAACACATCCCTTGTAGCTCCTTCACAATATCTGAGAAGGATGGCCTAGAGTCAGGTTCAGCTGACCAACACCTCTCCATCAATGATCTCCAACCTGGCTCACACCAACTTGGAATTTCAAGTCCTAAAGTCCCATCAGCTACACCAACTGCAATCATCCAGAAATTTGGATAAAACTTCTATTTGTATCAATCAACAATTATATAGGGAACAAGCTGTTTGATTCACAAAGAGGTTATGTTTGCTATAACAAGAGAAACAACTGAAAATGGAAAGAATCTCTAAGATGCTTCAATAAAATCACTTCTCACAGAAATCTAAGGATCCAGAAGAGTGAGATGTCAAACAGAAAGACAAAAGTACAAACTGTTTGGCTCAGTTATATGAGTTTTTCTCAGTTCAAGAAAAGAAAGACAGCTTATACATATATAACAGTTAAAGAATGCAATAAAGAACGAGAACACTAGGTGTAAAAGTAACGACAAATTGCTCACAAACGGGAATGATTCATATATTTCGAAACATAATAAGTACAGTAAAAGCATACAAAACAAGCAAACAAAAGAAGTTGCAACAAGTGTCATAAGCTTTCCATCAAGTACCATAAAAGGGCAAATTCATATGGTTGGTTACCACAAGTAAAAAACATAAGAGTTATAATATGATTTTACCTATTATGTCCTTTGGTTGCATTTTAGCATACGGTCTCTCCCCTGTCAATAGTTCCCACATGACTACTCCGAACGAGTAGATGTCAACCTATAGGAAATAATTAATAAGAAATTTAAACTATCGTGATTTCATAAGCAAGCTGTACCAAACATAAAAACATATCCTACCTTCTCCGTTACCAAGCTTCTCTTTTTGTTCAGAAGCTCTGGTGCCATCCAGGACAGAGTCCCTCTCATACTAATATCGACTCCTTCGTTTTGTTTAAGCAACGATAACCCCAAATCACCGATCTGATTTAAAATGTCAAAACTTCAAGATTTAGATAAAAACCATAGAGAATGTTATATTTAAACAAATTTTTTTAAAAAAAATAGCTAAAAATAATGTATAGCAAATGAAGATATCATCACCAACATAAGGCTGAACCATTTAGAGTTAAAATCCAAATCAATACGATTTATATACCTTGCACACGGGTCTCAAGGGATTCCTCGTATTTACGAGCAAGTTCTCAGATTTTAGGTCGAAGTGTACAATGTTATTGGCATGTAGATACTCCATTCCCAAGGATATATCCATTGCAATTAATATCCTTTTTCTGTGATCCACCGTTCTGTAAAAGAGAAGCAGAGAGTTTAGTGAGAAGTAGAAAGCATAAATCAAAAGGTAAGCAAGCATAAATAAATAAAGAACTTTCTGGCTGATTTGCGACATAACTGTATTAATAACATATGTATATTAATATATTAACATTAACGTATAATGACCGGGATAACAATCCTCCGACTTTATCAGCCTTTGTATTTCATATTTTTGAACTGGAAGTGAATATATAATAATATATGTATATTAACATAAGGTTTCTTACCTATCCTTCTTTCCAAGAACTTTTCCAAGAGAACCGCTCACCATGAACTCTGTTACCGTTGCCGTGTCTGTGACAGGTCCATCAGAAACTACACCATGGAACTTCACAATATTTGGATGTCGGAGATGATATAGAATAAGCGCTTCCCTCCAAAAGTCTGAAACCTGCGGGGCCAAGAGATGGATAACGGCCACAGTTTAATTTGCTATCAAATCAAAGACACATAAGGCGGTGGAGATTTAAGAATACGAGCAGATTGTTTTCAAGAATTAGGGCAAGAAACATGGGGATCAATCAGAAAACACTAAACCCTAATGTATCAAGAAAAAAGAAATTTCTTCAAGAATATTGTAAACACACGACATGAGAAACATTTATTTACCCCGCCATTCTTTTCCGCTGAGCTTGGCTTCAGCTTCTTAATGGCAACCTCAAGTCCGTGCCACTTGCCCAGGTACACAGCTCCATATGTGCCTCTTGCAATTTCTTTGACGTACTCGATTTCCGAGCTTTTGATAATCGGTATTTCGAACTTTCCTTCTTTCATGGCAGTCGGCGCTGTCCTTTAAACCCAGAGATTTCCAGAGAACTTGACCGACTGAGACAGAAGGTTACAATGCGAGCAACGACGACGATGACGACAAAAAGATTGAAAGAAGATTTCCAGTGGCCTGAGAGGGAATACAAAGAGACGACGACGATCGAGAGACGCACGTAACTCTTCCAGTCCAAAGAAGATGAAGCAGGGAGAGAGAAACAGTGGGCTGAGAGCGAAACCAGCGAGAAGGAATGCAAAGAAGTTTTCAGTACAAGGAAGCGTGTTTTATAAGCTACGGCCTGCTGTTTCAGATATTTTCTGGTTAAATTATATTTTCAATAATTTTAATAATTTATTATTACTAGATTAAACAGTAAAATTATTTTCAGGTAAAAGAATTGGAGAAGTCGATTGTAATTAGTCTGTTAATTAGTTAGTTAGTTAGTTAGTTATTGGTTGTTGTTAGTTGGGATTTAACTACTAGTTCTTGTTAAGTTAGTTATCAAATATCTGAAACATCAAAATTTATTGTGTCACATGACACTTTGTTGCATAAGTATAACTCAAAAAATCCAAAAAACTAATTGTAAGTTTATGCACATATCTGCATTTACTCTTCATATACTCTTACCTTCCTATTTAAATATAAACATATCAATTTTTTGTCATTTTCAAATTAAGTGAACTTGCTAAGTTTTGACTCTAAAACTTGTCAATTTATGACTGATGAGTGATCTGTAAACTTCGAATTTCGTTAATGAGTCACACATTAGTTAAAGGTTCAATTCACCAATAGATAAACGATTCTTGTATGTCTAATACCTAATATGTGTATCTTTCTCCGTAGTGTTTAAATTTATTTTCTTTTTCAATCACATACTTCTCACAAATTTCATTAAAGATGTTAGGAGGAATAAGGAAACTCTTAGCATGTTGAATTAGATCATATTTGGAAGGGAAGTAATTGATCTCCTCGTCCATATGCATGAAATTCACAAAACGATTGCTATGAAGAATGCATTTGGGAACATTAATAAAGAGCTGTAGATAATTTAATCCAAATATATGCTTTGAGTATTAGAGTATGAAAAAATTTCGAGTCAACAATAGTGTCAGTTAAATAATATATCTCAAGATTTATAATAATAAAGTAAAATACAAATTATTCGTTTTTTGCAAAGAAGTTATCAGTGTATTTATTTAAAAGTATGTGACCAACTAACTGTTCGAAAAAGTGAAAAATATAAAAAAAAAATTATTATTATTCATAAAAATAATAATATTTATAATCTTAATTATGGTTTATTATTCACGTTTTGTAACATAAAAAATATATCTTTTAAGTTCTTTTTTTTTTGTAACTAATTTACTTCACTATGCACTCTATACATTTTTAGAATTAGTAAAATATTCATAAAATAAATAATAAAATACTTATAATACATATATTTAATTAAAAATTATTTAGTTTTTATGATTATTTTATCCAAACGTATAAGTGTTTGTTTCTTTAAAAAAAAATTATATGTTTTAAGTCATAAAAAATAGTTATAAACAAGAGTAGCGAAACATAAATTGAATAATGAGATTTTGAAGATTTTTTTTTTTGAAAAAAAAAATTAATATTAATCTGGCATATTTTAATTTTTCACCCACTATTAAGAATAAAATTAAAATTTTGTAATTTATCTTTAAATTCATAATTAATTTAATTAACACATGAGATTTTTTTTTGAGTCAACAATTAATTCTATAATTTATCCAACATACTTTAAATTTTATTAACATGAAATGTACTTATAATTTCACACAAAACTTTCTACAAAATTATTATAATTTGTCTTAATATGATTTACATTATTGTAGTTAAATTACATTTAAATTTGCAAACAATTTCCATAAAATTTTTAAATTTTTTTTCCAAACAAAATCTTAGTAAAAAATTCTATAATTTGCAGAAATAAACAAATAACATAATTTATTTATTAATATTTATTGGCTAATAATATCAATTATTTAATAACTTATATAGAAAACAAGTTTTATTATATCCAAGCATCAAGTTTATAGTGTCACACGACACTTGGTGTTATATCAGAAAATCTAAGTTTATTTTATCTTATCATTTGCTATGTACTTAGTCTTTTCTTTCCCTTCCAAACCAAAATATTTCACTTTTATGGCAGCTTCAAATTCAGTGAACTTGCTAATTTCTGACCCAGAGACTTGTCAGCTTGCAACCAGTTAGTGATCCATATATTTCGAATTTCATCAGTGAGTCGCGGATCAGATAAAGCCTCAATCCATCTTCGGATAAATCGTTCTTGCCTGTCTGGTGCCCAAGATCTATATCTCTCTCCAGGTTGTTTGAAGTTGTTCTCCTTCTCAATCACACACTTCTCGCGCATTCCAGTAAGGATGTTAGAAGGAACAGGAAACCTCTTAGCGTGTTGAACCGGATCATACTTTGAAGGAAAGTAATTGACCTCCTCATCCCTATGCATGAAATTCATGGAACCATCATGGTGATTGTTGTGATGAACACACTTGGGGGCATTAGCTGGAAGCTGCAAATAATTCGGTCCAAGTCTATGCCTTTGAGTATCAGCATAGGAGAAAATTCGAGTTTGCAAAAGTTTATCAGCTGAATAATGTATCCCAGGAACCACAATAGCAGGACAAAATGCAAGTTGTTCGTTCTCCGCAAAGAAGTTGTCGATGTTCTTATTCAAGACTAGGCGACCAACTGGCTGCAGAGGAATGATATCCTCAGGCCAAATCTTGGTTACATCAAGTGGGTCGAAATCAAAGTTGTCTTCATGATCAGGATCAATAGTTTGAATGTAAAGTTTCCATTCAGGATAGTTACCAGCTGCAATTGAATCATACAAATCCTGAGTTGCATGGCTGTGATTCGATCCTCCAACTCGAATTGCCTCTTCTTCCAACAAGCATTTAACTCCACAAGTGGGTTTCCAATGAAACTTCACATAATGTGCTTTCCCAGCCTTGTTTATAAGAATGTAAGTATTAACACCCGAACCTTCCATGTGTCTGTAATCTTGTGGAATACCAAGATCATCAAAGAGGAAAGTAAACATGTGCAAGCTTTCTGGATGGTGAGAAAAGAAGTCAAGGATCCTCCAATTCTGTTGGATATGAGACTTAGGGTTAGGTTTTAGAGCATGAATCATATCTGGGAATTTCATTCCATCACGGACAAAGAAGACTGGGAAATTATTTCCAACAAGATCAAAATTTCCCTCGTTGGTATAAAACTTCACTGCAAAACCTCGAGGATCCCTCAAGGTTTCAGGACTGCCTCTTTCATGGATAACAGTAGAGAAACGAACAATCACAGGTGTTTGAACTCCAGGAGCACGAAGAAATTCAGCACATGTAAGAGATGAGACGTCGTGTGTAACCTCAAAGAAACCTTTCGCACTAGCTCCCCTAGCATGAACAACACGTTCTGGAATTCTTTCCCTGTCAAAGTTGGCAAGCTTCTCGATCAAATGGTAATCTTCAAGGAGGATTGGACCTCTTTTTCCAACTGTGTATGAAGAGTTATTATTCCATACAGGAGCTCCAGAGTTTGTCGTCCAAAATTTGGCATTTTGAGCACTTGATGGAATGTTCTTGTATGGATCCATAGTGAGATAGCAAAAGGATTTTGTTGAGTTTGATTTGAGGCAACAATCAGCTTTTCATGCCTCCATTTATAGAGGATCATGCATGGTTCCTCATCTGCTATTTTAATCCATATATATTATCTTCTTTGTTCTTGTTTCCAACTATGTCGTATTACCATTCACACCATATTAGCTAATTTTATCTCTCATATAATCAGTTTTAAAACTTTAATATCATCCCGTACCAAACATTAATAGTTTTTTTTTTTTTTTTTTTTTCTGTGATGGTAAATTAATTGTGTTTTTCAGTAAATAATTTTTTTCAATTAATTTAAAAGTTTAATTTTACTTATTTTTAAAATTATTTCTCAAAACTGATAGAAGGGTAATTACAAATTCAATCAAAACAACTAGAATTATTTAATCTGGTGTTGATATTAGTTTTATTTGTTAATGAAATATATATATATATATATAGAACTAAACAAGTTTGAGTAGTTTTTCCATAATATAATAAAATTTGTTTTCTATTAAACAAATTTAGATCTTAATCTTTTAATTTATATATATATATATATATATATTATGCTCCTATATATCTTTCGCAGTCTGCAAAGCTCAAGACATTGTTTGGATGCAACTTTAGAAAGAATTTTATTATTATTATTATTATTTTGTAAAGAAAACAAGATTGCATGCAAACAAAAGAGATGATGCATTGGACCGCCATGAATTCGAAAGCTGCATGCCCATGATGCCATGTCTCTGGCACATCACCAAAATGAAGAACATGAAAAGATCATACACAGTTTCTAAGTGTATGCATCCATATCTCTCTTCAATTTCCTCTACTTTCTTTTTCTTTCTGCTCTGAAATTTATGCCATCAATTGTCTCCAACTAAAATTAAATAAAACCCCATTTTGTACTTGCAATTTTTTAAAAACTTTTTTAGGGTTGGATTGTCAGTTCTCCATTTTCATCTGTTTGATTAATTTCTTCTTCACATTATTGGAGAAGAAACCATCAATCTACATGCCTCCAGTTTACATGTCTCCCTTTGTTCGTTCCTTTTTTTTTTTTCTTCTTTTTTCATCTTGCCTTTTATTGTTTTTTTCATTTTAGTAACCGTTACATGTGTAGAATATGTAATATGTAAGTATGCATATTCCCCAAATATCTGTATATCGATATTTCACCTTATAATATAGATACATATATATGCATATATTATACACGTTAATTCAACTAATCTGAGCTATTTCGACAATGGTAAATAGAGTTTCATGTTGCACAATTGCACTTGATCTAAAAGTTTAAACATGATCATTCAATCAAACTTCCATAAGGAGAGGTGAATGGATGAGACTTGGAGTAATTTGTATAAGTTAAGATAGTGATTTTTTTTTTGCATGTATTATATGCTAATCAAATATAAGAAGTACGAATATACCAAAAAATTTTGCACTATTATATAATATGAAGGTATATATTGAAATAAGAATTCAACATGTTATTATAAAAAGTGACTCAAATTATTTTTAATGATATTTTTTTATTTAATATAATAGTTTTTAAATTAGAATTGCTTGTTTAAGGTTATTTTTTAAAAGTACTTATTTTAGTTTTTTTTTTTTATTTTAGTAATTTTTAGAAACTTTAATCAGATTGTATATATTCTAATAAATAAAGCAATGTAATTACTTAATTGAGACCTTATTGTAACGTAATCTCGTAATTTCTTAATTTTTTTCTACTTCAACAAGATATTTTTAGATTAGTTTATGATTAATGGTGATGTTTATTTAAAGAAAAAATAATATTTTATTACACATACCTAATTACTTTATTTATTAGGATCTAATACTCGTTTAAATCAAATCTTAATACTTAAAAAAGATTATTAAGCGTAAATATTTATATCATTTTGTAGTTCATTCGTCTTGATTTTACAGTTTTAAGATTTGAATCTGATCAATTTAGTACTTATAATAATATGAAATTTATTTATAGTCGAGAAAGATAAATTGTGTTACGATGGCGTAAAAATTGAGGTTATATAGAACAAGAACAAATGAATTTTAAAATTTGGTGAAATTTAGAATATGTTTTTTTTTTAATTTGTTGAAGAATTTTTATCATTTTTGTTAACACTCTTGTTATGATATAGTTAGTTCTATATATATATATATATATATACATAAATATAGAAAGAGAGGGAGGGAGTAGGTGGAGATAAATGAAACAAAAAGAAGTGATTGATTGTCACTTTGGTAATGGGGAGAAGAATGTATGGGGCAAGTGATGGAGGATTGAGAATTCCCAAGTGTTTGCCACTTTCCACCACTGCAAATTTTGCTGCCTCTGCAGCCTAAACTTGCAACCAAAAGTGAAACCGATAAGATTTTGCACAGAAAAGTGGAGCATTGAAAGAAAGGAAGAAGAAGAAGAAGAAGAAGAAGAAGATATATATATATATATGTATATGTATATGTATATTCTCAAGTGACAAATATAAATTAACCAAAATCTCTCACATGGTTCTTATTTATATAACTACAAAAAAAAAAACCCATCTTATAAAGGACAAGACTTTGAATGATCTTCCTACAATTTCTACTTCAAATCAAATCAAATCCCAATTCCCCCATCATAAAATTAAGTATATATATCTATACATATTGAAAATTTTGACATTATTATTCTTAATTAGATATATGGACCAACAAGATGATGCTGTAATTAGGAATGGGAAAATTTGATGGACTGATTTTAGGTTCCTGTGATCTACCTACTGCTGAAAAGGGTGTTCATATATAATATATATATATATATATATATCTTTACATGATGGAATTGATTATGAATTTCTTTTTTTTTTTATACCAATCTCTATTAATGATTCTCACATTACCTTTTCTTCAAAATGTATATAGAAATCATCCCATCATTTACTCTCACTTTATTTTTTTTTTCCTTTTTCCTATTTTTTCCCATCATTTACCTTTTCATATTATTATTATTATTATTATTATTAACGAGATAATTAGACAAAACAAAATATATGGTAATTTATATAATTATTAATTAAGAGATTAATTTGAAAAATTAGTGCTAATTAAAAATTAATCTCGGATACCATTTTGTTTACCCAACAGGCTTCTTGTGAGATCAATATATATCTATATCTATATATATATATATATATATATTATAAAAAGAATACATTTTAAATGTTGAACCGTTCCAATCAATTATACTTTGAATACCCAATTGCTAAGTACCTTAGTGGTACGTGTAAAGGTCATTAATAATGGACCTCCTATACTTTGGACTCACATGCATCACAACAACATCATAAAAGTTATATCATACATATATATATATATATACGTGATATACGTAAATTTACTGTATTTTATTAGTTAATAAAAACATATTTTAAGCCTGAAATAAAGTTTTGGGGGCACGGGTGTTTCATGCACCGCAAGGTAACGTGGCTTCATTTAATATTCTTTAAAACCAAAATTTTATAAACTGACAAAAAAAAAACTAATTCATCAATTATTTTACTGCTCAGGCAAATTCTTTTAACGCATCACCTAACTACCATTCAAAAGCAAGGTTTGACCGGGTGAGAGATGGAAGATTAGTGCTGTCGTTTTGGGTTCAAACTGTCGTCGTTTTGATTAATTAAGATTAAAAAACGGATTAGTGCTATAATTGCTGGCTTGGGAACCGCATCTAGAATTCGGTGCGGGAGCTTTTCGGCAGAAAAGAATAAGAGCTTTTGACCGTCGCTCCGTCAGCTTCAAAAAGCCATAATTCTTTTGTTTTTAATAAATTAATTTATATTATAAAATAGGAATAATTAATAATATTTATATAAATGTAAATTAAATATACATAATGAGTGTACAAATCTTCTTAGGGATAAGGTAAAAGAGAAAACGAGTCATTATACTCTTTTGAAATACTAATTACAATTATAATTATAATTATATTGTTTGAATATTAATCTCCTCTCTGGAACTCACTTTTGAAACAACAAAGTTTAGTGGTTATGTCAGTGAAGTATAGCATGCTTAACCCAATAATCAAAAGCTTCTTTTATAGTTCTTATAAGACTATAAATAAAATTAAAAAATTAAAAATAAATTTAAGTCAATTCATTTATTTTTATAATTTTCTTAATTTAAAATAAGGTAAATTATGTTTATGGGTTCTTAAATTTTGTATGTATATATTTCTTAATCATTTTATTATTGGTAACTTATACGAAGTTAATGAGAAGGTGGGTTTAAAGTTGGTGTTAATTAAAAATTAATGAAGAATTAAGGATGTAGCATGGTAGGGGCAAAGTTGTGATACAGAGGGAAAGGAAGGGTTTTTTTTTTAGAGAAATAAATATAAGGTCTAAAATACATGTACTTTATAAACTAAAGTTTTTATACTAAATTAGCTAATTACAAAAGCTTACTTTCTTTGATCCCAAAATTTACTTATATTTATAATTTTGGTACATGAAAAAATTTCATGTGCTCAAAACAAAACCCACCAAAAGGGAGACTGCCTGCTGTATAAATATTTATAAAAAGCCTGACCAGAGCCTAAGACCTAAAGAGAAGAAACCCTTCAAAATTCCATGCGCACTCGCCACCACCACCACCACCACCACCAACAACGAAGACGACGACAATGGCAGCCATAACCAACAGAGATGAGTCAGACTACGACAGTAGCTCCTCTTCAATAACCGTGCCGGAATCCAGCCGGAGCTGGATGAGCAACCTAAGCTTTGGGAGTCGCCGGAGCTCCATCTCCCTCTGCAGCTCCTCTTTTGCACCTCACGGCCAAGACCAGATTTCCTCTTTCTTGTTCGGTCCTGGGGGAGGCCATAAGCCGCACAAGGCGAACCAGGCCGCGTGGGAGGCCATGAGGCGTCTCCGTTACACCAAGGGACGAGTTGGGCTCGACCATTTCCGTCTGCTGCGTCGGCTAGGAAGCGGCGATATAGGGAATGTTTATCTCTGCCAGATAAGGAACCCGGTTGTTGGGTTGCCTCAGTGCTTTTACGCCATGAAAGTGGTGGATAGAGAAGCGCTTGCTATAAGGAACAAGTTGCAGAGAGCTGAGATGGAGAAGGAGATTCTGGGTATGCTTGATCACCCATTTTTACCAACTTTGTATGCAGAGTTCGAAGCTTCTCACTATTCCTGTTTGGTCATGGAGTATTGTCCTGGCGGAGACTTATACGCCGCCAGACAACGCCAACCAGGAAAACGCTTCAGCATCTCTTCCGCTAAGTAAGTTTTATATTGTAATTATAATGTCTCTGTCTTAGATTTGATGGTTTAGACAGTAGTTACTTTTCTTTTCTTCCTCCTTTTTACGTTGAAGATGATAAAAAAGCTTACCGTAATTTATCAATATATGGGAAAATGTGCAGGTTTTATGCTGCTGAAACTCTATTAGCATTAGAGTATCTTCACATGATGGGTATAGTTTACAGAGATCTTAAACCAGAGAACGTGCTTGTCAGAGAAGACGGTCACGTTATGCTTTCAGATTTCGATCTCTCCTTCAAATGCGACGTCGTTCCAAAACTTTTAACGCAAAAACCCCCCGTCTCCGTCTCCGACGACGACGATAAATATATCACCAGATGCTCAACTCCGACATGCGCCGCGCCGATACAGCCTGTGCTGTCTTGCTTCTCTGCGTCAACCAGAAACAAGAAAAACAGAGTCATCACCACGACCATTACAGAGCACGTCGACGATGAGAAAATTCGCCGCGGGGATCATCACGACCGCGATAATAATCATCGGCAAGGATTTGAAAACCCGGAGCTGGTGGCGGAACCCATTAATGCTCGATCCAAATCTTTCGTGGGAACCCACGAGTACTTAGCTCCGGAGGTGATATCAGGACAAGGACATGGAAGTGCAGTCGACTGGTGGACTCTCGGTGTGTTCTTGTACGAGATGCTTTACGGTCGGACACCCTTTAAAGGAGAAAACAACGAGAAACCCTAATCAACATACTCAAGCAGCCATTGACGTTCCCGAGAGTTTCTGCGAGTAGCAGCAGAGAGTACGACGAGATGGTCAAAGTTCAAGACTTGATAAGTAGGTTGTTGGTGAAGAATCCGAAGAAGCGGATCGGGAACTTAAGAGGGTCTGTGGAGATCAAAAGGCACGAGTTTTTTAAAGGAGTAAACTGGGCTTTGATTCGGTCTGTGAAGCCGCCAGAAGTCCCCGGCGATCGCCATTGCAGAATCGGAAGTAACTTGCCCAAGCTAAGCAAGAAACAGAGAGACGCACCGTATCAGATCTCTCATCATTTTGATTACTTCTAACTGTAAAATGTAAATATAATTTTAGAGCAAAAAAAAAAACAGGAAACAAACAAAAAAAAAAAAAAAAGAAAATCATGCAGGATACTAAAAAACAAGAGTCGTTGTTTTCCTCTGTTTTTCCTACTAATTAATTAATTAATGAGAAAGATAACTGTTTCCCATGCTTCTCAATAATTCTTAATTAAGCTAAATTTAGTAATTAATCAATTAAATTAATTAATCTATTTGTAATAAATTAATTATTTACGTGATGGCTCCAATAAAATCATAATTGTTCCAATGTGATCCTCACGAGAAGGCTATGAACTCATGTGGTGGCAATTATGACTCCTCATCAATGGAGGTAAAAATTTAATAAATTTGAAAAACAAAAAATTTCAAGCCCATGTCAACTTTTTCACGTATGAGCACTTTCAATATTGTCGTTTTCACCGATTGAAGAAAATAATATATATATATATGTATATAATATATGAGAAAACAAAATAGAAATCACTTTTTTTCTTATTATGGGTATTTAATTTTCTGGGTTTCCAAACAAAAGGCAGAGAAGAAAGTAATTTGAATTTATTCAATAAGTATATACATGTATACACATATACATATATATATATATATATATGTACGTACTGAGTCAGGGCAGAGCATGAGGATCCGTAATAAAGCTTGTCTGGGTATATAACATGTGGATAGTAAATACTCTTTATTTTAAAATTTTATAAAATAGTAAAACATATTATATATATATATAGTGTATAACATGTGTAAAATAAAGCATATGTAAAAGAGGTATATAATTGTAAATGTGGACCACTTTGAAATGAATGATAATAACAATTGAGTACATTGTTAAATCATATTGCATATAAAACCTTAAGATTGATTATGTATATATAACACAGAATAATATTTTTAAATTTATTTAAAATATTAATAAATTTCATCATGCATTAATAACATATAATATATATTTCATTTTATTAAAATATAAATTAACACATTTATATTGACTACCATCACATAAATTTGCCATGCATAATTACACACACACACACATATATATATATATATATGAATTAATAATAATCTACAAAATAATAGTCTATTTTAATTAATATATAATATGTGAAATTAATTTATTGGAATTGGGTCAGATGACAAAGACCGTATATATATATATATATATGGAAAATTTAGTCAGAGTAGATGGGTCAACTTCAAATTATTATACATACATATATATATATATATTTATTTATATAATAGGGGAAAAAATTAATTAAAAATGGATCCGAAAATTGGGTAAGGAAAATGATGTCATCTTGGATCAGAAATGCAGAGAGGGAGCACGCGGGCACTGTTGCAGGATGGTGCAGTACTCGAGTGCATAGGTTGGGGGAGGGGAGGGGGTTGAAAATTGTAAATTTGAAAAGTTATGGGGTGAGAAAGTGAAATATTTTTTCCTTCGTTTATTTATGTCGTGATAAATTATTATTTGAAGTTGCCTGCAGATTTTGATTTTCTTTCACCGACAAGGGTAATAAAAACCAAAGGACACAATTTTATGACCGCCACCAACCCACAAAAAAACAAAAAAAAAAAGAGCTTAAAATATCAATAAATAAATAATAATTATTATTTTTTTAATTTTTTTTTGGGAGGAAACATAGTTTTGTTCTTGTTTATTTACAAAAGAAATTAATGGGTGTGAGAAAACTAATATTAACATGTCGAAAATTTTGACTTATAGTGAATTTAAAATGTAATTAAGAATTGAAATGCACAATTTTTACTACTACTACAAATAGGTAGATAAAATTACATGAAGCAATGGTTTGGTTCGATGCCCGTTGTTTTTTTTTTTTTTTTGAAAATGACGATCATAAATTCATAATGGCTCGTTTGAAAACGGAGGCCTATTTCTATTATATATATATATATATATGTATGTATGTATGTATGTATGTATGTATTTCAACCTTGGTGGTTGAGTTTGCTTCTTCTAACCCTACACCACCTTTCATGTTATGTTATTGATTGATTATGGTAGTTCATTAAAATTCTATAACGATAGGAAACTCTCTTTTTTTTTTTTCTTCAATTTTTATGTGTGTGTGTGTGTGTATATATATGTATTTCTAGAAAGAATACAAAGTTTATAAATTATCATATATAGACATTTTCATGTTCGTGCAAAGAAACAAAGAAATTTAGTTTGACTTATTTATAATCGAAGTTTATGGGAATCAACAAAGTTTCTCTTACTAGGTTATAAATGTAGTTTGTATATACCTTATTGTGGTAGGACCTATATCTATCTACGGCTTATGACTTCACTTTATTGCATTTATAACAACAATATCTTGAGAGTTTTAGGTCTCCATCTCATTCAAGGTGCGATAAGAACATCAAATGTCTTTTTCGTATTTGATTTTGTTTTTCAATATGTTGTTGAACTTGGATATAAATAACTCATTTATGTGTTGTATTATATATTTAAAAAATTTATTATACATGACGTAATATATCGAGCATATAGTAATTAACAGTACGATACACGTGGTAATATAAAATTAATCACTCGTTAGTGTTTTCGTAAAATGAAAAAAATAAGAGTATTCTCCTATCGAAAATTGCATAATATAATGATGTGTTGGTCCCACTGTCGTTAACACATTTTTTAAGAGTTGATTCCTCATTGTTTCTGTGCGTTAAACTCAGAAATACGTTATTTAAAAATATGATGACTATTCATAGTTCGGTAAAGATTTTAACTTCGCTTGAACTATTTATGTATGAACGATCTTTTATATTTTATACGAGATCCTGGTCTTTTACTCGTACTTTTTGCATTGACCGATTCATAATTAGGTTAGCTATGTCACAAGCTCATGTTTCTATGATCTCAACCTATATTTACTTGAATAATGCTACAAATCTTCGTCAAAGTAGTTAGTTATTTATAATTAAATAAAACCGAGGAGCAAAGTCGTTTTATCAAGTTTACAAAGTGAAGACCGAATTAAAAAAAATTCAACCATATCTTGCCAAAGTCCATCTTGTTTTTACCACGAGCTATTTTCTTTAGGATTTGACTTTTTTTCATATTCGTGAATTCTTCAATTTGCGTTCTCCATAATAAAAATAATAAGTAAAATGGTATACTCTACGTAATAAAATTATTTCTTTACTTTTCTAATTTTATAAGTATAAATTATTATTTTAAATGTTATACCGTAGTTAATATGTCCATCGAACTAGGTCAACTTATATTACGCATCTAAATATCACCTAAAAAAAAATTTATAATCTAAGCTTTTGATATTTTCACTTGCTAAGGCATGTTAGAGTAGTTCAATTGAAATAAAATTCGGGTTACTATTTATTCTAAGCAATTCATTCAACTCCGTATCATAAGATGATATCGTTTTAATCTCAGTACCTCATTTAACTATCAAATCACAATGTAACATCTTATTAATTAATTAGTTAGTATTTAGTTGACGCTTAATTTTATCAACTAAAATTTTATACAAAAAAATTAAGAAATAATAATATATAACTAAGAAAAATAGACACACTTGGAAAAATTTATATTTTACTTTAAATATTGGAAGAATCGAACTAGACAATGAAGTGCTTATGGATAAAATTTTCAATATCTTTATTCATTATTTTTGTGTGGTTATTAAAATATTTCTCTAAGGAGATTATTAATCCAAATAATAGATGTATTTGAAATATTAATTACATGGTGTAGCCTATGAGCTATATGGAAAGGTTAAATCTATTAATTATATACCAACATACTTTATGTTATACTAAAAGTATATATTAACTACAAATTTTAAATGATCATTATAATTTGTACTAACCATCAACATGTTACTATAGTAACTAATATTATTACAGTTTACTTGAAAATCACGAATTTAAAATTTATTAAACATACAAAACTTGTCACTCTATTAGCGTAGTATAAATCGAAGGTAACTGATCTATAATACTCAATTCAATGAGATTAAAAATTTAACTCATTGGTATTTTAATAAGGTTGTGATAATCAAATTAAAGTTAATTCCAACAAATCGTGATATAAACAGACGGAAAGAATATTTTATACAGTTAAATTTCTTTAACGAATAAAATTTTACAGAGAAAATTATGAAGAAAAGTAAAATTTTGAATTCTATATATTTTGTATATCATATACATAAAAAAAAAAAGGGTTTGTTGGGATTACAATTTAGAGGAAGTTATTAATCGGATGAAATTCATGTGTCGCTTTGGTCCATCGAAATCATTTGACATTTAACCCATCAATTTGTAATATATGAGGTATAAACATAAAGAGCACGTTACAAAAGCTAAGTCCTCTCATGACATTGTGGTACAATCCCAATTATAATAGCTATAAATAATTAATATTAATTTTCTAATCCCTAATAATTCCATGCATGATTACATAGAATTTAACTTGCATAATTACTAATTAATTTGCACTTGATCCTACTTACCCCTAAATTTAAGGGATATTTACCTTTCTAATAACAAAATCATTACCCTCTTCACTCCTTTAAATTTCCTTTTCAAAATTTTATATGTAAAGATCAAATTTTTTTCCTTTTTACTTTATGTTTATAAACTCCAATTGCAATACATAAAGTACTTTTCTACCATGATTAGAAGAAGAAAAAAAATGTAAGCCATAGAATTCAATTAAATTACCAAACAAAACTAGACATGTGAAGAAATTAGGAAAGCAAGTAAAAAGTGAGGGAGCAAACCAAACCCAGCAGAAAACACTGCCCACCCACTTAACACCAACCAACGAAACCATCAAAACACAGTCTTCTGTGCCCTGTAAATCTCAGCCCTTGGTTGGGGACACTCGTCACCATCTCACGGGTGATGGGTTTGGGGAACTGAAACTGAAGGATCATTCGTACCCATGGTTTTTAGGGCAGCTTTCCATCAAACCCACTGGCTTCGGTTCTGCCTTTCAACCTCCAGTGTGTGAAAAAAGAGGCTCTAAAAAGCATCTTAATTTTTGTTTTTTATAAAAACAGGACAGTTTTATGGTTTTTTGTGTAAATTTGAGAAAGTTAGTGGGATAAAGAGAGAAAATCCAGATATAAATATACAGATACCCCAGGTTTTCTAGATATGTACTGGATTTGTCAGGGTCTGCTGAGATTACCAGATCACCCTTGTATTAAATTCATAAAAATATAATATTTGGAAATTATCAGTGGTATATTGGGAAGAGAGGTAAAGAATCAACCGACTGCAACAGAAACCGAAGTGAAAACAGGCGACTCTGACCCTGGAATTCACATGAAACCATCAAATTCTCTCCTCCCACATGAAACAACACACACAAAGCTCCACTAACCATTCCAACTTTTTTTTTTTTTTTTTTTTTTTTTTTTTTCACTATAAATACCCACTAAAGCCTTCACAAATTCCTCAATCCAAACAATTGAAGTCTCAAATTAAATTCTCTCTTCTGGGTTTCCATTTTCACTAGAAAAAATCTTCTGGGTTTCCTTTAAATTTCACATTAAATCATCAATGGCGCCTAAGGATTTCCAAGTTGAGTCCCCTCTGGAAAGGAACACATTGGCTTCGCTTGACCAAAGGCTCTCCATGGCAAAGCGTTGTGCTCATGGTAACCCTTTTCTTCTTTTTCCTTTTTACATTTTTGTGGGTTTCACTTTCTGTGTGACTGAAGGAGTTCTTCATCAACTTGCTTTTGTTGGGTCCTCTTTTTTTTTTTTTTTTTTCAACAAAAAGGAAGCTTATACGTTTTGAAATAATTTGGGTTGTGGGGTAATTAGTCAATTAATTGATTAATTTGGAGTTAAAGAAAACATCAAGAGTGGTTTAATTATTTGATATGATTGTATTGATTAGTTTCTTTCTGGGTATGCTGACAAGAGCAGTGTATGCATCAAAAAAGGTATTCTTTTTTACCAAATTGGGAAAATGGAAACAGCCTTAATCAAAATGGATAAAGCTGGGTCTGCTATCTCTGGTCACTGTTTGGGGACCGTGATCCATAACCCAGGAACCCTTTTTCCTGGCTTTACTTTGAACAACTGGCCCAAACGTGGTCCATATGGCTTAATGCATCACACTAGTGATTAGACGGTCAAGGCTCATGAGTTGGTGATACATAAAAGGAAAAAAGAACAAGAAAATAATAAGTTGGTGTTTTGTTCTTCAAAAAATTAATTTGGATTTGGTTTGCATTAATCTTAATTAACATAAGTAATTATGCCAAGAAAAAAAACATTTTTATCTCTTAATGCTCTTTCTTTTGCTAATTAACAAGATTTTTTTTTTGGATTAACAGAAGGAGTAGTTGCAGGAGCTAAGGCAGCTG
>NW_019014617.1:564309-575056 GCF_000150535.2 Carica papaya | reverse complement strand
CCATTCGTAGTAGATGTCAGGAATTTCCTCCATACTGCTACGAGCAACTCCTTCACGAATCTCTCCAATGTTGAAGCCTAAAATTTGTATCTGCTGCCAAAGCATTTGACTTTTCTTGTACCCAATTATGAGGATCATCAAGTTTCAAGATTAGCAATCAATATTTAATATGTAAAACTCCATCACCTGTATATAAATAAAGATGGGTTTTCATTCTCAGACCAGAAACAGATACTAAATACACCTATATATATATATATATATATTACTGGCTGTGATTGGATTCTAAACTTGACTAATTTACAATGAGACATTTGTTAGTATAAACATTTCACCAGTAGTCGTTGCAGGAGCAGACACCATTTTTGAAATGGTGGAAGCGATTCCTGTCTCGGGCAATAATCTCTCGATTGAAAATCTTCGAAATCAGCTTTGTAGCCGAATGGCAATTTCTACAGACACGCAGATTCTTGACAATTCTAATCGTCGTCCCTGGCTTCGTGCTGATCAAACCAAAAGCAATAGCCAACTTCTCACTGTGTTGACTCAGTGACCCTTCCTTCCATTCCTCATCCATGTCATACAGCACTTCCGATGTGTCCGCTACGAACCCAGCCTTCTCTAAAAGCTCGTCTATCTCACTCAACATCTCGTAAATTTCTTTGCTCTGCGGATGCACTTTGTCACCGACAAGAAACTCATGAACAACACTGTTAACCTCAACTGAGCTGCAACCGGGAACTTTCTTCATGCCTTTGTCGTTTAGCAAGGTCCTTATTCTTGCTACATCATCCCATCGACCAGCACCAGCGTAAATGTTTGAGAGCAGGATGTAAGCACCTGGGTTCTCCGGCTCTAATTCAAAGAGTTTCTTGGCACTGGACTCGCCCAACTCAACATGTCCGTGGACTCGGCATGCGCCAAGCAGAGAGCCCCATACAACACTGTCTGGCTCCATTTCCATTGTTTTCATCATAACTTCTGCTTCGTCAAACAGCTCAGCACGGCCGAGAAGATCTATCATGCATCCGTAGTGTTGGAGTTTTGGAGAAATTTTGTAATCCTTAATCATTGAAGTGAAATATTGACGGCCGAGGTCTACCAAACAAGCATGGCTACAAGCAGACAATAAACCAACGAATGTGATATCGTCTGGTTCTAAACCTTCTTCTTTCATTCTTGAGAAAAGACCAAGAGCCATATCTGCATTTCCATGCATGGCAAACCCAGATATCATGGCATTCCAAGAAGCCAAACTTTTATGTTTCATGCAATCAAAGACTTGTTTAGCTGCTTCAATATCTCCACATTTAGCATACATGTCGATAAGGCTTGTCCAAAGAGAGGCATTGGATGAATTCCTGAGGTTCTTATCTATATAAGCGTGAATCCATTTGCCAAGATCAAGAGTACCTAAATAAGCGCAAGCGGGAAGGATGCTTAAAAGGGTAACATCATTAGGCTCCATTTTTGATCTCAACATCCGCTGAAACAGCATCAAGGCTTCTTTGTACTGATTCATATGACTGTAGCCACCGATCATCACATTCCACGAAATAACATCCTTTCTTGGTATACCCTCGAACAAGCCACGGGCTGTATCTAAATCATTACACTTCGCATACATATCAATAAGCGCATTAAGGAGTTGAAGATTCGAACCATATCCATTGTCCTCGATCCAGGACCGAACCCAGTTGCCTAAAGCAACAGAACCAGAATGAGCACATGCGGAAAGGACAGTCACCATTGTACTCTCGTTGGGCGTAACGTTTGCTGCAAGCATTTCTTGAAAGATTGCTAATGCCTCTTCACATCTACCACTTTGAGCATAGCCTGCAATAATAGCATTCCACGACACAACATCTCTCCTAGGCATTTCATCAAACATCTGTCTGGCCTCGTCCATACAACCCCTTGAAGCATAACCACTGACCAAAGCTGTATAGGACACCGCATCTCGATAATTACTTTTATAAAAAACCAATCTCGCACTGTCCAATTCGCCATTTTTCACGTACATATTAATCAGAGAAGTGTGAACGAAAGCATCAGACTGAAGCCCAAGTTTCAAAGCATGGGTATGAATCTGTTTCCCTTCATGGATAGCAGCCATTTTCGCGCAAGACTTTAAAAGGAAAGGGAAAGTGTAAGAATTCGGCACCATCCCAGAAAATATCATTCGTACGTAGAGTTCTAAGGCCATAACCGGCGACGAACTCAACGAGTATCCCCTAATTATAGTATTCCATATCACTGGATTCGGTTCCTCAATGGACTCGAACACTAAAAGAGCGTAAGAGAGATCACCGAAAGGAGAAACGGCGCAGAAATCGATGAGCTTGCTCATGGCGTAATGGGTGTTGTGGAGACCGGTCTTGATGAAGTGAGAATGCACTTGTTTGAGGGTTTCCATGGTTCTGCACACGGAGAGGAGAGAGAGACACGGGTGGTTTTGAAGGAGCTTGTATGGAGGGTCTGAGCAGGGGAGGACATGGAGAGTGGAAGGTGAAATGGCAGGCGAAGGAGAAGAGAGCACCATAGATTTTTCGTGTTGCGTTTTGCAGAGGAGGGAAAGGATAAGGGTGACAGATAGAATTTGAAATACCGTTGGTTCGTAAATCCACTATTTAAATTACCCGCTAAAACTAACCGTTGGAAGTTTGATATTCACGAGGTTTAACTAAATAAAATTTTATTAGTGAAAATTAAAGAAGTATTTTTATTAGGCCAATAATTTTATTTATTAAAAAATTATTACGTCTGGATTATAACATATGATGTCTGAAATTTTTGTATTTATAAATTGAACGAACCCAATAATTAAAAATATAATAATATCTTAATTTTGGAGGATTGAATATATATTTTATATCTTACTTTTGGTATCTACGTATAGTAATTATTATATTGTTTACATTCCATAATAATTTTGACTCTACTAATTATTAATATTTTTATATGGGTATCTTATAGTTCATCTCTAATAGCACGACATATGTCATTTACTTTAAAAATATGTTCGTCATCATTAATATTAATACTAAGTGGCAAATATATAATATTTACTTATCTAGCCATATAGTATTTAATAATACCTAATTATTATATGCTACTTGACAACATTCAACACTAAGTACATTACTCAAAAATTATAGATAAATTACTCCTTGTTTCAATTAAAAACTTTTATATTTCTTTAAGAATTATATATATATTGATTGCGTAGTAATTATATATATATATGTACATAGTGATGTCCCATTGAGTGCAGAGGGGCCAATTTACTATGTTCAAAGTTTTACTAGACTTGGAAAGAAAAATAATACCACGATTGGATTTGATACTTTGTCCCATCAAAAAATCACTAATTAAGCTATTTAATTAATTTAGAAAAAAAAAAAAAAAGATGAACTTTAAGCATGAATAATATCTGTCACATGCTACCAATATATATATATATATATATACAAACACACTCATATATTTAAAATCTTTGTTGGACTAAATTTGGGTTTAAGTAGAAAAATTAGGCTAAGCAAAAATACTTTGAAATCAAGAAATGATGAATTGTTGTTAGACATTCATTCCTTAAGCGGTGGAGACAGAGATGTGACAATTCATGTGGGAATATTCAAAACTCCAAAAAGCAACCTTTAATTTATCCCCTACGATGTTGATTCTCCAAGTATTCTTGAGGCCCTCCTTTTAAAAATAGTCACAAATACAGAATAAAGAAGCTGTGCACTCTCTGAGGTTTTTAGTTTTTATTTTTCATGTTGAACATTCACCATGTCTGCTTTTTTTTATATGGTGTTGACTGGATTCTTCCTTATCAAACCCTAAGTCAACACGCGAGCATCCGCGCGCCCACGTGGACGCTGAATGTGTTCGCCATCTCAGCACACATTGCTTACTTGTAAGGTGGAGAGGTCATCAGACCACTTAGTATTAATGATATATATATGTGTGTATATGTATGTAATGTCTTAAAAGTTTAAGGGGTTAGAACTTGGACCAATTGCAGATTCTTCCTTTTTATAAAGCAACAAAGACTACCAACTTTACATTGATATAGAGTTGAGTTTCTTACGATGAGATTGATTTTTTTAGATCTAATGGAGACGAGATGATAAATGTGATTAGTGTTTGTGTTAACGGTAATATTTTTAGATGTGAATGAGATAAAACGTAGTCGTTTTATGCTGGCAGAACAGAGAAGATAACATTGATTTTCTTTTACGAGTAAAAAAAAGCCTGCCAATGCATATGCAGAGGCCAATTCCCTGTAACATGTTCTGTCTGACTCATCGAGTTGAAGATTAAACCAAAATACTTTACATATATATATATATATATATATAAATTAATGATTTATTCTAATGTAAAGATTAGTGAGAACAGAACTATCAAATCCCAAAAAACATGTTGAAAAATTACTGTTCCCAAAAGGTGCCTAACTTCATTGCACCACCTTTTTTTCTAATTATATTTATATCTATGTGTGTATATGTATATATCACCAGGTCCTGCTGTGCCTGCCCCATCTGCTCGGCGTCGTCCCGCCGCAATCCTTATTCCAATTAAATTGCTGAAAAAGAACATTCTCTTCTTCTTTTTCTTTCTATTTTCTTTTTTTTTTATCAGAAATCAAAAGTTGGTTTTACCAGGCCGCCATACTTGTCTGTTTTTCTTGGAACCTTACTTGTTCCTGACACCTGGCAGGTCTCCAGGAGCCTGCAGTTCAACCACCATATCCTGATAATGTTACATCTGAAAGGAAAGGAAAAAAAGGCCTTCCAAGTAGTGGTCAGATCATGTCATGTCACAGACTTGAAATATATCTATCTATCTATATATATATATATATGTACATGTATCTTATTTGCAGACATGTATATACACTGAAGTAGTGGAGGTGGGTAGGAGGAGGAGGAGGAGGAGAAAAGAAAGAGTAGCCAATGGCTGTATGAATCTTTAACTGGTTTGCTTTTGAATTATTGCAGAAAAGGAATCAAAACAAGAGAAGAAGAGAATTTTGGCAAAACAAAGGTAGTGCATTATGAGGAATTGATTCCATGTAAAAAATAAATAAAATTATGAATTATATCAAACTTTTTCACTGTCCGCGTTGTAGCACAACATGAGTTTCTACTCAGGGGAGGCTCATCTGCCACTTGGATTAAACCTATTGGTCTCTATTTATGAATTTGATAATACCAAAAGTCTTCGACTGCTTATGTGTAATCCGATGTGGCACAAGATTTTAATTAGGTTAACAATTACTATAGTTTACTATTAAAACACGGATAATCTTAGATTTTAGTTTTTAAAAAATTTACTAAATTATTAAAAAATATTTAAGAACTAAAATTTATTACCATAGTTGGTTAATGTTATATAGAAAATTGATTAAGTAGTTTCTGAAAAATATTTTTATTATGTATCGACATTTATTTTTCCACGTTAATCCGTGTTCTCCCATATTGGCCATGCACGTGAGCTTGATTCTTCGTTATTAGTGCAACGTAGCTTTCAAATTTGATTGTGTCAACATCCAATATGAGCAAATACGTAAGCCTTTATGTTGACTTTGTACGTGAACATGATATTTTATCATTACTCTAAAATAGAGATTTAAATTGAACCGTATTAATACTCAATATGTGTAAACAGATGTGGGTTTGTATTAATTTTATAAATAAACATGATACTTTATCGTAAGCTAATATAGGTGTCAAATTTAATTATATCAATATCATACTTGTGCATCTACATTGGCCTTATACATAAACATGATGCTCCATCATTCGTCTAATGTGGGTGTTTGAATTCGGATGAATCAGTGTTCGATATGTTCAGTCTCGTATATGTCCTCGTTGGTCCTGTAAGCGGAGAAATCTCCATAAGCAAAATATCACCGTCATCATTCAAGTAACATCTTCCCCTTATACCACCTTATTAGAAATGGACATGGAGAAGAGAATAATCCTCTTCCATAGTGTTTTTTCCTTTGCAATAATGCGAAGGGGAATCATAAAAAGAGAGGGTAAAAGTGGGATTTCAAAAATTTGTATGTGTATGTGCATGCACTGCTTGCTAATTTAGCTAGTTGACACCTTTAGAACTCCTTTCTTTCCTTCCTTCCTTCCTTCCCAAGAATAGTGAGGAGAGTGTTCATCTAAATCTCATAAAATTTTTCTACTGCTTTAGAATCCAAATCTGAACAAGCCAAAACATAAATGACAGACTAAGCATCCATGGACCCACTTGTATAACCTTCACAAGTATATAAACCCTCCAATCCCATGAACCAAAATCACCAACTCCATTGAATTTCTTCTGCAACTTAACACTTCCACCATTTTCTTTCTCCCTCCCCCCCTTACTCTTCTATTTTCTTCAGGTTAGCCTCCATATTCTTCTATTTCTCATAAGAAGCTTTTTGTTGTCATCAACTTCTTATTAGGCCAAAAAGTCTGCTGTTTGCTTCTGATTAACTTTTCTGGCTCTATTTTTTGATCAGGACTAGAATGAACATGTCAGGAGGTGACTGGATGTGTGCGGTGTGTGGACACATGAACTTCAAGAAGAGGGAGATGTGCAGACAGTGCAGCTACCCAAAATATGGCGGCCCAGATGTATCATCATACTTGTATAACAGGACAGAAGTCTTGGCTGGAGATTGGTACTGCACTGCCATGAACTGTGGAGCTCACAATTATGCCAGCAGAACAAGCTGCTATAGCTGTGGTACTGTGAAAAATGACTATGGTGCCTATGCAAGTCACGTGACAGGCTCTGATCTCCCTCCTGGATGGAAAACTGGTGACTGGATTTGCACTAGGTCAGTCACGAGTCCTCAACATTTCACATTTCCATTTTCATTCTACAATCTTTATATGATTATAATATTGGCCCTTCTTCCCCCAAGAACTTTTTCCAGGAAATGTTTTCCGCCCGGAAATCCCTAGTTTCTTTTCACTCACTGCTTACATTGTGTCTACCAAATGAAGAAAATTGGATAAGGGATCAGTTTGGGAGGGTGCAAATAGCAGATCTGTATATACATGTATTAGCTTTAATGGGACGAGACTACATTGTTTGAAACTCCATTTACATAATGCACTTTAGCCCTTCAACCAATGTCTCCACTTTGCCATTTTCAATTCCATGAAAAAAATTCTACAGAAAGTTAGCCTGGTGGTGTTTATTTTCTTCAAGAAACGTAACGGAGGACTAGAATCGTTAAGGTTTAGTTTTCAAGTCCTTAATGGAGAGTTACATGATTCTAATGTAAGCAACTTTTTAATTTTTGTTCAACAGAATGGGATGTGGAGTTCACAACTATGCTAGCAGGATGGAATGCTTCAAATGTAAAACGCCAAGGGATTTCGGTAAGTAATCTCCATTGGTATACTTTCTAATTTCTGCAAATGAACACTTGTAAATTCATACTTCCACAATATATCAACACCCTTCTTATTTTCTATATTCAGGTGGTGCAATTTAGAAAAAAAGAAAAGAATTTTGAGGGACTGTTTGGTGGAGGACAAGTAGTACAACTAATTTATCACTTATCATGACCTGATCTTCAATGAAGACTGCTTCTTACTACTCTTTCTTCTTGAAAACAATAACTTTTCAACGGTTCATTTTAGTTGAAGGCCACTTTTTAACAAGCATGTATACTATAAATATATATATATATATATATATATATATATAGCCATGTAATTGTGATGAGAAAAAAAAAAAAATTGCTGGCTCATGGGTATGCATGGCTTTTCTCTTCTTCTTTTGTTTTCCTTCTTTAATTAACAAAGATGCCATGCTTTTAGCACCCATCAAACTAATTCCTATCCTCTTGGTTTTTGTTCTATAAAATGGTCCAAGGAATGTTTGGCTGTGGTTATTATGATCTAAGAAAGGAAATTGAAATCTTACTAAAGGACCACCACTAGAATTAGATTAAATCATTAGTTTAATCCAAAAAGCTGCAAAAACCCAGATGAAAAGAGAAAATAAAAATTCAAAATTAGGCATAATTAAGATTCAAGGAATCTCAATGAATAGTTCATTTTCATAGGCTTTTATTTCAGAGCAATAATTTATGATCCCTTTAAGCATCAAATCCACAAGAATTGGATAATAACTCTATATGAAGATAAGAACCAGATGCTCCCCCTACTACTTTAAAAGCACAGATGCAGTGGGAAGCTCAAAGTGAGTCAAATCCAACTTTTTGGATTTTTAATGGTTTAGCTTTCAAGCTGTTGATATTCATTTCACCTTCTTGTCACATCTAATCATCTAACCATCTTCTAAACTAAACTTTTAATTAATTTGCATATATGGAAATATCTGAAAATTACTTGATTTGTTTCAGAGGACAAGTTTAAGTTTCTCATAATCGACTTAAAATGGCAACTTTCTCTGCACAAGCAGCTACAAATTATTTGAGCCCTTTTCTTCTTTCACTCCATATATGTATATATATAAGATTTTTGTTCATTGGAGCTAAGTTTGAGAGAGAAAAATTATATATTAATTTTCAATATGTTTTCATTGCGAATCCATATCTATCCTTCTCGTGAAGTAAGTTTTGTCGAAAAAGTATCTGTATTATTATTATCTTACTATTTATATAAAATAAGAATACAATTAACAGAATTAGAATTCGTACAGAAAATTCATCTCAATCGATATTAATAATTGAAGTTTAAATTTTTATAATAAAACTTCTGGGTGGTAATAGAAAAAGTTATTAGAGTAATAACATCTTTTGGAGATGTTAAAAGGTGTAATATCATTAGCTGAAAAGAGCCTATATATATTTTACAATCTGTCTATGGAAACTGTATGTTACAGAAGCAAAGTGCCCCATTTAAAGTGAACCAGTTCCCCATGATATAATTATAGGGGTTCAGACAATTAGCACTGTTAGTTTTCTGGTTCAATTCTAAAGCTGAATCAAGGGGAAATTATGGTGACAAATTAAGGTGGGATACTGTGTTGTCTAAGATTCCCAAGCAATACACATATCCATGTGGGTCTGTGTGTGTGTGTGTGTGTGTTCCTCTGTCCCAATCAATGACAAATGGATTCTAAAAGGAAGAAAAATTATGTAGAAGAAAATAATAGGATTCTGATAAGCATATGAAAATGAGAATGTCAACTTCTGCAATTGTTTGATATTATTATACTTGTAATTATTAATTTCACTGAAATTAATCTTCTGATTTTGATGATGATATAAACATAAATGCTGTTTTCTTTACCTTTTTATTATGTTTCTATTTTGATATGTTAATTTTTTCAGAACTTAAGAAATAGCGAGGTGAGCGTTATCTGCTTCGAACTCAAAAATTATATTAACCCGATAAGTTTAATTCAGTCAAATGTTTGATTTACAACTAAACATAATTTTTTTTTTTATGTTTAGTTTACTTTGATCTTATAATAGGTCAAAATAAAAAGTTTTCAGTTCAGTTCAATTCAATGTAAACTAAAGTTAGAACAGTTCAATCTTTAATTTGAAAATTTTTTTCTATTTGATTTTAGTTTGATTTAGTTTAGTCCAATCCTATATCGATACTCACTCTTACAACAACATACAGAGTGGAACAACCAAATATTCTTAACGTGAATTTTGATTTGTGTGTGCATAATATGTGTTCTTTAAAATGAGGAGTACTCTAAAATATGATCGAGAATTATAGAGTTTTATTTTGAGAGCTAAAATATAATAAGGTAAAGTAGAGTATTTGTAAAAATTTGTTTTTGACTTTTAAAGGGGGGAAATAAGGGTAAAAGCAATTTCTCGAGATTAATATTTATTCAACCCTCCAAATTAAAGTTAGTTTCGTTTATATTATAAGAATTACATTTTTTAAATAATCAATCCTATATATGTATAGAATAACTGTTTTATTATTAATAAAATTCTCACCCTACTTTACTATGTATTATCATATAAAAGTGGAGACCAAAAATTAAGTTTTAAATAAAATATTTAAACTTTGTTTTAAAAATATTTATCTTATTATTTTTTAAAAACGTATATTATATTATCGGAATTTGGTACATCAAGAAATTTATAAACGGCATGATTATATACATCTTCTCATAATTAAGATTTATATTTCTATATGTAAAAAATTTTATTGGGAACTCAAAAATAATAAAAAAATTTATTGAGAACTCGAGAATAATATAACTCTATATCTTAAATTAGGTAATACCATCTTATTTTGACGGTTAAGGTTTATGTATTTGGTAGTTAGGGTTTATTTTCAAATGTATAATAAAAACATACTTATTCATATCTTAAATCGGATTTAAATATTAAATATATTATGTTGTAGATGTTACTACAAAAATTAGTATAATTGGTAATGAGATATATATAAACTATGTAGATTTAATTTTTATAAATAATACCCTAATGAAGTTCTAAAAGATACCTAGTTGATGTGTCCGTAAAAGTATTTTGTTTTTAAGATTGTAACTATGAAGGACTTCAGGATTAGTGAGATTAATTGAAATGAAATCAAATAATATATAGTTGTTTATAAATCTAATTTTTGTGACCAATTAATTGAAAATAAAATGTCACACGTTAACGTGATTTGATTGAAAAAAAATTAAAAATTGATAAATGATTTTTTGTATCTTATTTTTTTAGTCATTATATTCATTGAATAAGTGATCATCTAGGGTTCTTATTCAGAAAATCTTTAGGGTT
>NW_019014617.1:429176-462123 GCF_000150535.2 Carica papaya | reverse complement strand
CAAAAGAACCAACTTTTGCTAGTTTTAAGAGACGCTCATGAAGAATGAAACTGAGGGAGAGGATTGGAAAAGCAAAAAAAAAAAAAGAGGGAGAAACAAAAGAGAAATAAACAAAATAACTTAGTAATAAGCAGAAAATGAATGAAGTGCAGCAGTCTCCCTAATCAAAATTACTATATATATATACATACACATATATTAAATTAGCTTAAACGACTACTTGTCGACCATTTCGGTGACAGGGCCGACCACCCTTCTATTCCCAACCTATTCGCCGTGTGGCATTTTGGTTTTATTTTTCTAGGAAATATGAACGGAGAGGTGTCTGTAAATTAGACCCACCATGGGGTTCTGGAGGAAGAAGACAAAAAAAATATTTAAAACTACAAGAACGTTTTGGCCTTCAAAACATTGAGGACAAGGTTCCTCCAAAAGGGGGAGGCAATAATAGGATCCAAAGATCTCAACGACAACCCATAAAGAAGCCCAAGTATATGATCAGTAAGAGAGCTGGAGCTATGAAACAGTCAAAGCAGTACCAACACTTCCCACGATCTCTGCACAACTACTGCATCCCACAATTCCATCAGCATATCATCATGGATGAAAGGAAGTTAAATTCTGCAAATTAATTTGTGGTGTTTCTTGCTCAAAAGAGAAAAACTTTCTTAAATATTTACCAGCTTCTGATCGGGACCTAACAACTCCTAACTCATATTTGCTAATTTAAGATAAGATTTAGATGCATTAAATCACAACTCGGGTTTAAGAGATTAAATGGATCTTACCCTTCTCGAAGTAAACGAAGGCGAGCTGGTTTATGATGATGGTTCTGAACTATTCATATTTATTGGGAAAACAAATTATTAGATAGTAAATTTGGGTTCTTATTCTTTTTACGGATTTATTTGATGGTTATAACTTAATTTGAAAAAATAAATTTACTTGTTGAAACTAATTATTATAGATTGAAAAATAAATAAATATTATAATTTTTAATTTATTTTATACATGAAATAAATAAATAAATAGATTAACATTTCATCTTATCTTAAAGCAGCTTAAAATATGAAGAGAAGATTTAGTTGAAGATGATAAGTGTTGTTTCGTCATCCCACATCGACTCGTAGTTACGGTATTGGGTTAGCTTCCTGTAAATAATTTCGCGAGCTGGTGGCGTATAAAACCATGATCCTTCAGGCAGTTAACGGGATATGATGAGTGGTCATCTCTCGCCTTCTAATTTGCGAGAGGGGTGTCCGCCCCACGCCTGGTTACGACAACCTGGACACTCCCATTTGATTCAATCTGATCCCAATCTTGAAGGAGTATTCTCAAGTAAAATCTCAACCAAAAACATGACGAATTTTTTTTATGTTATCCCAACCTAAAAATAGTCGTTGTCCTGTCCTTTTCTGATGAATACAAATCTGATTTGATGTCTATTTTCTGTCATTATCATGACACTGATTTCTATTCTTGATGTATCATGTTCGGATGGCTAGTTTCGTGGTTAGCAAGCACTTGCCTGGAATTGTATCAATGTCGAAGACATTAACTTGCAATGTAAGGAGGTTGTGCGTCCTATGATTGCTTTCATGGCAGAAAATTAATTACAGCGTGTGCTTGCTTTATTGCACAACAAGCAATCAACAGTAGAAGGTTTGTCACGTATTATGAGATTGGTAATCCAACTTATGAGGAATATTGAGAAAGGGTGCTTTCCCACATCGGTAGCGAGCAAAGTTAATCGATGATTATTGAGAAAGGATGGTGTCCCACACCGATAACAAAGAAAGGTTGTATTCCAAATTTATCGCCCCTTTCCGTTAAGAACGTGCTTTAGTTCTAATTTACTCCCTTAATTGGGAAGTCTGAGATATAAAAACTAAAAAGCATTTATATAATTTTAAAAACAGTTAGAACTAACTTTAATTAGTTGATTACAAAATATAATAAATATTAAAATTCAACAAGCAATTTGTTTATTGGATTTTTTTTGCTGGTGTTTTCTTCTCAATATAATCGCTTAAGTTCGTAGTTTTATTTTTGTAATTACTTCTTTTTATAAATTTTCAACAAATTCTATGTATCTATTTTATTTATTTTATTCCGTATACATATTACTTCTAATTTAATTTTTAAAAATATTATTAAAATAATCTGTAACAAGTAAAAGAAGTGTTAATAAATAATTAATTCAAAATTTTGTTTTAAGAATATTAAATTACTAACGAATAACACATATTAAATATTAATCAAACTTCTGGGTTGTCAACAGCAAAGCAAAAAATCTGGTTAAATACTTTTAAATATAACAATAGTGTCTTAGGCAACTAAAAGTATAATAATCATTTTTTTTAATAAAATCACAACACCTTTAAATTATTTAGGGAGAAAAATGTTAGAATTAAATCAAAGCATATTTTAAAAATTCGTAAACAAATCTCATATTAAATCAAATATAATAAACACATAAGTATACTTGAATTCATAGCGGAATGAATCTTTGCATTATACGATAAATTTTTTAAAACAACATGCGGTTGTAAAAAAGTAATTCTTACTTACGGTATAATAAGAAATAAATTAAACACACGTGTGATACAGGGACTATAACCGCATTTTATATTGTCTGACTTTTGTTATTTTTTATTTTTTCAATCATAAAATGAAAAATTATAAATATAATATCTGCACTTATTATAAGTTTATACTTAAATTGAATGCATTAAATTCTATAACTGTTTAATCAAAATTGATCATTTTTAAATGATTTTAATAAATTATAAATATGATAGCTGCACATATTATAAGTCTATACTTAAATTAAATGCATTAAACACCATACCCGTTTAATCAAAATTGATCATTTTTAAATGGTTTCAATAAATTGATAGTCTGTTGCGTACATCAAACATATTTGTTGATAAAAAAACTAATAAAAAATTATCACTGAACAAGTAAATTAAAAAATTATCTGGTTCCTTGATAAATATAATATCACCATATACATTTAGTGTCTCCCTAAGACTTATGTCATTCGATTACAATAATTATAAATATAATTTGAAACAAAAATATCACAAGAGTTTAACTAAGTGGAAAATGTCACTCAATTACCAAACTAACCTCTCTTCTAACTATCTTAATAAAATTAAGCTTGTAAATAATTTTTTTAAAACTATCTTTAATAAAATAAAAATATAGATTAAATAAAAAAAACTACAATACAAATAGTTATTATATTACTTACCATATGAGATTTAAAATAAATTCCACATTAAATAAAATATAAATCATATAAGTTCGTATATTAAAAAATATATATTCGAAAGAGTAGATAAATTTAAATCTTAAAATAAAGAGAAGATAAGTTTTAAGAAATTCAACTTTTATTTATTTATTATTATTTTTATTTTATTCAACTTTATGTTTCCTTTTTTTTTTTCAGTATTTATCAAGTCTCTCTGCATACAATACTTTTTAAAGCTTCCATTAAAACCCCAAACAAACAGCTTCGGTTAATTAGGGCATCGGCTTCTCTCCCAGCTGTGTTCTCCTCGATATATCTCCCTCCTGAGAGAGGAAGGAAATTTCCAGGTTTAGGGTAAGGGTTTTGTTGGCTTGAGCTTAATGGAGGAGATCACGGAGGGAGTCAACAACATCAACCTCGCTGCGGATTTACACAAGAAGAACCGGATTCAAGTCTCCAACACCAAGAAACCCTTGTTCTTTTACGTCAACCTCGCCAAGGTATCCTTAATCTATATGTTTGTTTTCGTATCGTGTATTTATACTCTATGAAAGCTCACTGTAGAGATGACGAAAGTTAACAAGAAATTTTACCTGCTTCCGAAATGTTGACGTCACTTTACCTTACTCCAGCTGTTTAGGGGTTATTACTAATGGATTTATGTTTTACGTTTCGGGAATATGGGATTTTATTGATTTGAAATCTCTTAATTTCTGGGTCACTCTGGCGGAGTAATGGTTAATGAACAGTTAATCCTTCGTCTCTTGTAGGTTTTGTGCATTTAATCATAAAATTAGGTATTTTTGTTTTGTCTGGTCTAAGTTAATCATTATTTTCTTTGGTTCTGTCCTTTTTTTATGGTTCCCGCAGAGGTATATGCAGCAACACAATGAAGTCGAGCTGTCTGCACTTGGAATGGGTATTTTGTTATTTGGCTCTTCTATGCTTTTAATTTGTGCCTCTCTTTTTTTCTTTTTCATTTTATGTCTCAATATCTATATCCCCTTTCTTGATCTTGTTTGTTAGTTGACTGTGATTGCGGAATCTCTAATCTATGCTTGCAAAATTATATGAGTTTCTTTTTTGTTTGTTTTGCTTTCTTTGGTTGCAAGAAGAAACAAAGAGATTCTCCCTCAGACATAAAAATCTATGAGGTCTACTAATTCTCCATCTTTGCAGAAAATTTGACAAGTAATTCAAGGAAAAGAATACACACCCATGGTCTCTAACCAGATGAGCAGGAATGAGTGCTTCATTTTTGCTCCTTTTGCAGTTCTGTTGTTCATTTCTTTCCAAGAATTCCAAATATGGATAGGAGAAGGGGTGCTTTGCTTTATTTTTGCCTTTTTAGAATCCCCTGATTAGGCCCTAAGCTCATTCAGAATCAACTCAGTCGCTGCTCCTTTTACTCTCACAGAGCTGAAAATTTTAGTTTAAAGTTGCCTGGTTGATGTTCTCAAAGGTAGTAAGGGCCGGGGTGTCTTATCCACACTTATAGAAGTAGCAACTATGGAATTTTTTTCAGGCCTTTAATCTACCACATGAGACGAATTATTTTTAGTGTTCTCTCCTCTGCTTTCTGCTTTTGAAATCTTCACTATTATTTATCAGTGGCTTTTGATATGAAAGTGAAAAGGAGGTACTTTTATATCTAGATTCTTGTTTTTGTAGGATTTGGTGTGCTTATGAATTGTAGTTTTCTGGTTGAAGTGATTGCTGATACTGACTTGTTACATCAACAACTCCAAACTAAGTTTACTATTCTCTAGCTGTACTGTAGTTATTTGCCTTTAAAATTTGTGAACACTAAATGAAATCTGATTTTTCTTAGGTTGGTGGCAAATCCAATTGTTTCTGAATTTGTTTTCACTTAATTTAAGTTGTTGATAAGTTTTTAGAAAGGTTTCCATGCCTCATGAAAACTTTCATGCAGATTTGGTTAAAAGGCACAGGTTTTATCTTATGCTTCTTATTTCAATGATTCATCTTAAAAGAGCCGATGTTTGTGAGAGAGTGGCCGTGTTGATTAATGATCATGTTCTCTGGTTGAAGGGAATTTCCTTATTGATCTGCTTGAAATTTTCTCTCTTTGAGAGAATTGTAAATATTTTGTGCATGGGTGACAGCTTGTTGGTGCTTCTTAATGGCATTATTTTTTCCTCAGCAAAAAAATAGCTGTTCTCTTTAGTTACTTATTCATTCTGTTTTCCTTCTCTTCCATACATTTACAGCCATTGCTACAGTTGTTACCGTTGCTGAAATTCTGAAGAATAATGGTTTGGCTGTTGAGAAGAGTAAGATTCTTTCTTCTGTTTTGCAAGTACTTGTTTTATTGGACCTGTGGCAAATTATGTGCTCTCTCTGCAGAGATCATGACCTCAACTGTTGATATGAAGGATGACTTGAGGGGGCGCCCTGTCCAAAAAGCCAAGGTAGGTTCATGTTACATCTTTTTTCTTTTGAAATAAAAATATGGTGCGCATAATTAATTACTGGCACTAAGAGGGTGGCAACCCATATACAAAATTATTTACATATCATTTAGAATGTTAATAAGGTCCCTGAAATCCTCCATAAAATATTTTTTTTTTTGAAATATGGTGTGCATAAATAATTACTGGCACTAAGAGGGTGGCAACCCATGTACAGAATTATTTATATATCAATTAGAATGTTAATAAGGTCCTTAAAATCCTCCATAAAATATAGAGGATGACCCATAACCAAAAACCCCAGGGTCTGGAATCACCTATCTCTAATCCTATATAGATCCTCTTCCAAAATTCTCCTGTTTCTTTCTTTCCAAAACTATCCAAAGTATAGCAACAGGAATGAGGCTCACATATTTTTTTCCTGCCACTAATACCCTTCCAGACCCAAATTTCATTCCTTACCCTGTCATTCATTACCCGACTAATCACTAGAAACCCATGTGCCATGGTCAGTAGATTGTACGCAAGTGGACACTCAAGCAAAATCTGATTACAAGTTTCCTCTGCCGCCCTGCTTCCCAATCAAGAAAGCAACTTTATGAGGAGTATTCAAAGGAAACTTGGTCCCTTTAGGGTCATTCTTGGCTAAGTAATTCTAGAAAGACCTAACCGTTAATGCCCTTGCAGCGTTGAGCCTCCAAACCAGTTGGTCATCACTCCCATTCGAAGATGTAGATGATAGTGAACTCAGGAGAGTTTCATATTCATTTGTTTTCGAGTCATTGGGATTTCTCATTACTTTCACTTGCCACTCCTTTTTGACTCCCAGTATCTCTGAATGCCTCATGGACAGAGATGTGTTTGTGCCGTGCAATCGCAAAAATTTGGGGGAACCTATCTTTGAGCACGCCCTTCCCCCAAGCCAAGAATCCTTCCAAAAACTTGTTCTCATCTCATTGCCGACTTTCCACCTGATGCATTACTGAACTTTATCCTCTTCCATGCTTATTTTTTTCCACACCCCTTTCTCATGTGGTCTTGTCAAAACACTTGAATACCATCCTCTATCCACGGTTGCAAACTTCGTCTCTACCACCCTTCTCCATAGAATGTCATTTTCTTTCATGAACCACCGAATCCACTTGCCTTGTAGCGCCTGGTTTATCTGTACACCAGATCTCAAACCTAAACCACCTTGATGGAGTGGTCTTCTGACATCTTCTGATGCCACCAAATGATATTTTCTTCTCTCATAAGATTTGCTCCAAAGGAATCTACACTGAATTGTTTCCGATCTCTTAGCAACACTCATTAGGATAGTTATAAGAGATATATAATAAATGGGAAGACTGCCCAGCATGCTTAGGTTCATGTTATATCATTCACATGGCTTGATAAAAATATACATAAGATGCAGGTGAAGCAACACTCATTAGGATAGTTATAAGAGATATATAATAAATGGGAAGATTGCCCAGCGTGCTTAGGTTCATGTTATATCATTCACATGGCTTGATAAAAATATACATAAGATGCAGGTGATTTTTTATCTGAGGAAACTTGGAATAGGTCGTTGAATGCTATATTCACTTTGAACAAAGCGGTCATTTTTCTTGCTAATTATTCCCACCGAACTTATTTTAAGGTTCTTAGTTTATGTTATTAGAGAACTTGACATTTTAATTATATCAGGGGAATTTAGGCTGTCCATGTATAAAAACATCTCTAGTTTTTGTTTTCTATGCTCACATATGTATTCATATATATATATATATATACATACGAATACATATAATGTATGTGTCAGCTGCACGCACTTGTAGATATGCATGTACTATGTATGCATGTATGTGTTTATATGTTAGGTATTTTGGATATGCTTAACTACTAGCTTACTGTTCTAAAGCACTACAAAGTAGTTTTGTATTGTTTTCAAACTTATCCTATTTTTTCACTTTTATGATTATTGTTATCATTTTCAATTAGAACACTTCTTTTGGGTATAAGTGCACATTTCTATGAAAAAGTAAAAGTGGAGACTTAGGCTTTGGTTGAGTCATGAAAATAGTTTATACTGTTTTATTGTTAATACATGTATCTTTTTGTACGTAGCAGTATATCCATTGTTGTTTGAATATATGGTACCTAATTATAAATCAAAATTTTTTTTAAGAATACATTAGAAAGTAAAATTTTCGTTCTCAGCCACCACTTGTGAAAATGAGCATATATTAACATAGGATATGAAAATTAGAAAAACGTTTCTATGTACTGAAAGAAAATGCAGCCTTAGTTTCCATCTGAATTGAACCACAGATCCTATTATGCTGCTATTGATTGCTGCAAGTCTGTAACAGAGTTTTGCTTTTCATATGAACCTTAACAAAGCTGATATCGTTTGTTGGGCATTTTCTGTATCAGATTGAGATATTGCTTGGGAAGACTGAAAACTTTGATGAATTGATGGCTGCTGCTGCAGAGGAGAAGGAAGTTGGAGATGAAGAGCAAAGTTGAAGGAATGTTGCTTCTTAGTGTTTAGTTGCCTTGTTCTTAGTCCTGGAATCAGTAAAAGCACGTGTTATCAGTCCATCATCTTTTCATTATAACTTACAAGTGTCCCAGTTATTATTATCTTAGATGGTAGCTTGCAGAAATTTTATCTTAGGAGCAGGGATACCAAAATGACAGCTGCTATTAGAATTCAGTTTTGTTAGCCAAATAGTATTTTGCTTTCTGTTTTCATTATTCAAGTTCTTAAATTGCATTAGTAGCTGGAGGATGATTTGATTTACTCTTTTTGTTTTTGTGGGTAAATGACTATATTTAATTTTCTTTTGCATTTCTATTGATGTTGGGTAACATTTTACTTTTGAGCTACTAGAACCGACATGGGGGAAAAGGGGTGTTTCTGGCTGCCATGCTGTGCTAATGGCGCATTTTTTTTGCTGTAATTTTATCATATTTTAACTAAAAATTTGTGTAGGAGCCACGAGTATTTTGTAGTAATTAGGTAATTACCTAATGCTAAGGATTATTACATGAAATTATTGAGTTGTTTTAAATAGAAAAAGATCAATAGAAGTGTGTGCCGGGATCTAGGGCAGAAGGAAATATAGAGAAGAAGAGGATTTGAAGAAAGAAAAAGAAAAATAGAGAAAGAAAACAAAGAACAAGAATTCTGCAGAAAATTTGTAGAGAAAGAAACCTTTAATTGAAATAGAACAATTGCAAAATAAAGCTTTTATAGCTGGTGATAATATATAAATTAATCTAATTATAATTGATGTTCTGCTAATTTTAGTAATCCAAATAAACAAATAACTAACTCTGACAATATGATGCTGATACTAGAATTTTCCTAAACATGTCTTGAAGAGAGATTAAAATGTGATTGCAGGATTGGATGCCCAATGTTTCACTTTTTCTTATTGATTATGTACAATTGATATGGTATTTAAATCCATGATAACAGTGAAAATTACAGTGATATATAATGGAATGTTAATAGGATGTAATGAGACATGATAACCTCCAAATCCTAGGAGGTCACAGAGAATTGCCAAGAGCAAAATCATCGTTAAGAAATATCATAACATTTTCCAAAACTTTTCCTTTTAAGGCTATTTAAAAATTTTTACCTCCAAAAAAAGCCTGTATCCTAACAAAGTTGCTGAGCTAAATCCTAAACAAATAAAATGGCAAGAAGAAAACCATGAATCGTACTTCACCTTTCCACCTTTAGTTAAACCCTATGGTATTCAAAAGCTGCCCATTTGCTTCTGTGAGAATCATAAATCTTCTTCTTTCTCAATCAGTATCCTCTTGCACGCCTCATAGCACATGAAAGATATCCCGGCTGCAGGGATTATTTTCACGCAGCTTGGCCCCAATCCTCTAAATAGACCTTCTAGCCCTTCCTTCTCAGAAATGGTTACAAGGGCATGAAGCATGTTCTGATATTGTCTTCCACTGAGAGCTCCAGCCTGCATCTGCTTCCTAGCTACCTCAAGCGGGTAAGTGGCACTGCTCGAGATAGCACCTGCCGCTGACCCAATCAAAAGGGTCATGATATTCCCGATTTCATCTTTCTTGAAAGCCTTTTTATAAGCCTTGCGCAATGTGTCATACGCAAAATAGTTTGCAGCACAGTATGGGATGACTCCGATTAGACTAGGAGTAAGACCTCTATAGAGTTCTGCAGGTCCCTCCTCCCGAACAATTTTAAGGAATGCATCAACAAGATTTTTGTATAGTCCTCTCTGCAACCAGCTTAGATGAAATTAGTAGAGTTACTATCTGTGTGGGATTATCAAAAAGGAAATAACAAGGACTAGGGTGTAATTACTTCACCACAATCCTTTTCTGATGAGTTTTACCTGGACAGTCAGTCGGGTCTTGAGTAACTCAAGAGGATATGTGCATAATGTAGAGCTAAATCCAGCGACAGCACCTGCAATTGATGATGCTGGAATTGGGACTATAGGTTGTTGTCCAGGTTCTGGTGTCAAGTGTTTCTTAACTGTTTCATAAGTAAATAACTGTAGGAAGATAAAAATTGTATATGCGGTTAATGAACCAGTATCAAATAAGATTAACACAATGTTTATGATGCAAAAACAAAAAAAATGAAACTTATGATACTTCCAATTGGATTTTTGGCAAAGAACCTTAACCCTGTTCAATGCAAAGTCTTCTATTAACTTTTGTTGTTAACATGACATAAATCAAAGGTTTAAGTGCCTAGATCCGCATACCAAAATGAAAGATGAATCAATCGTTTTCTTGTCATGGATACTAGAGCATTTTCTGACTAACATAAAATAAGGCAGTAGAAAGAAAGCTTTTGATCATACTGATGGCAAAAAGCTTAATTCCAAGACATCAACTTTCTCAAGCTATAACGCTGATAATCCAGAAGTCTCATGACCACAAGCCACAAGACTTACAAGCAAGGATGAAACACAAAACTAGAGTGTGCAATAGCTTTCTAGTCAACGTGAATACCCAATGGTAGATATAATCAAATAATTATCAGAACAACATGGATTCAAACATACCGAATTATATCAAATCAAAATCCAAATAAAAATCATATATAGGTTGCTCAACAACTCTACCTCGATAGCCTTGCTTGGCGCAACGCGAATGACATTAACCAAATTACCTCTAAACAAGCCTTTCCACCCTTCATTTTTCATAATATTCTCAAATACCTCACTTGTTGAGTGCCCACAGCTTCCCACCATCAAATGAGTCTTTATAGTTTCTAATGGAGCCACAATGGTCCGAGACACAGCCCCAGCAATTGCCCCACTAGCCAACCTCCTTAGTGATGGATTCCCAATTTTGATTTTCAATTTAAACCCACCCTTTTTCTTGTTCTTCTTCATAAAAAATTCTCGATTACCGACCTCCATAGCTTCCTCAAACACCATCCTTGAGCTCTTATCAGCTAGAAAACCCGGTTCCGGCATTGACACAAATGTTGAGTTTAAGCTAGTGTAAGGAAGCTTGGCATTACTCTCTAATGAACTGGGAGGATTTGGTGAAATCCCCAATCCCATACCAGCTTGACCAACACTCGCAAATAGGCCACATGACCTAAAATTATCACCCTCTTGAATACTCCATTGAAGCTTAATTCCAGAACTAGAAAATACAACATCTCGGTTTCGACGATGAGCGAGTTGCAAGCCTTGTCCACCCATTTCTTAAAAAAGCTTTTTTCTCCTCGTTGTTCAAATAACCCAGAAAAATTGACCAGCTAAAACACTGGTTTTAAAGAAACAGAAAACCAGAAAAGAAATTTCGCCCAATGGGAATTGACCTAAGGGCTAAAAAACGAATCTTTTGAAGAATAAGAGCAAGTATGTTTACAAGTGTAGCGAGTGAGAATAAAGGGCGGCAGAGAGTGGGCGGAGAGTACCAGATGCTCTGAAGAAGATGATGATGAATAAGAAGTATTCTCTTTTCTTCGTCGCCTTCACTTTCTCCCTCTCCGCAGAGAAGGAGAGAGGAGAAAGGAAGGGGGTCGGTAAGCTCTTCAACACTCCGCCTCTGCTTAGATTTTCCAAGAGGTGCCTTTTCGTGGAAGGAGAAAGTTACAAAGACAAAGGACTTGGATAATCAAGGAGAGCCCTTTATATTTTTCAACCCTAAAATGAAGAAAACCTAATAAAAAATGGGTCCTTTCTGGATGAAATAATATTAAAATATGTATATTTATGCCTTATACACACAGTACTCAGTAGAGCAGCCAGAAACTGTTGGCAGCATTTAGAATGCTAGCAAAGAAATTTCCTCTGCCATATTTGGCATGTTGAAGAAAAAGTTAATACTTGTCAGGTTTATTTTATTCATTAGTTTATTTTTATAAATAAATAAGATGTTATATGACTAAACTGATGTGGAGAAATTGAAAAATGTCATTGCTTCTATCATGCATAAAACAGAGAGAAAATCAGAAAATTGGATAAGTAAAATTTTAATGTACTTTTTTTAGTTTCATTTTTTTTAAAAAAAAAAATATAAAACTTTGACATTAATAAACTCTATACAGGTTTCAGAAAGTAAATTTACCAGAACTTTTTAAATGAAAAAATTAATTTAACATGAACAGAGAATGTAAAATATATTGCTATACTTGAAACAGCAGAATGATATTAGACACATCATGTAACTGCAATGAAATTTTTAAAAAATTTCTCTCAATTTATTTAGATCATCAATTAGGTCAATTCTATACCAGATTTCGCATATAGTAAATTAAAAAAAGGAACTTAGACAAGACAAAGATATAAAATCTTCTGTTGCATAGTTTCCATTCAGCCTGCAGCCCAAAACTATAGCTGTTACATCCTTTATTTTGGATAAATGGGTCAACTTCTATCCATTTCCTTCTTGTCTTCATCCACAAATATTCTCTTAGCGAAGACCTGCAATTGTTGCCACAAGATTCAGATAAAATCGATATTTCTGTAGTGATGGATTGACCCTGGAAAACGAATGGTGACGATACTCATCCTAAAAGATTGTGTACCGCACGTTTGTAGTGATATGATCTAATCGTATTCTCATTTTGTCGGCTCTGCAAACCAGAATCAATTTTCATTCAAAACTAAGAAATTTGGGTGAGTTTCATCAACCATCAGATAGCACCACACCAAGGCGCATGTGTCTCTTTGTGAAATTAAGCAACTCAAGGGAGTTTTTAGAAATTAGCTTGTTCAGAACTTAATCTGTCTGCTTGTTTTCTTTGGAGCTTATCCTGGAGCCCTTGTAACTGGTCGGATTGAATGGAAAGAAAAGGACCAAAAGATCAAGAATTAGGAATGACTGCATCAGAACATTTGCATATTTCTTCTTGTGGTATACAAACCTTGGGGTACTTTTCCTTGCTTTTTAGAAGGCTTTTTACCCCTGCCAACTTCTTGTCAAATTTTCTACCATTTAGAGTTGCTGCAGCAACTAAACCTGCTATATTCTACAGTTCATCAATCGTAATTTTCTTGGATAGGCAATGAATTAGTGACAACACAAAGGAAGACGAGGACCAGGAAGAAAGATAGACTATGAAACCTCATCAGTAAACCCTCAATTAATATAGCAGTAACTCTGGGTTTAAACCTATAACAGTAGCATGTCACCGACATTCAATACCATCTAGAAGCACAGTCCACATTGCACAACGGTCAGACTCTTCAGCTGAAGCCATATCAACAATTAATAGGAAGGGAGGCACCAAAAAGGGTAGACACAAGGCTGAAATCAAGAGAATTCAAATTAGTTGGTCTACTCATGCATTTTTTTTTTATGAAAACGATTGGTTAAGCTAAACTTAACATATATTGCAGAGGGACGAACTCCCCCGTGCCTGAAGCAGAAGAAAGTTTGCAACTATGTGCAAAAAGAATAAAGACTCTTATGAGCAAAGGAGCAACAAAACCTTGGCAAAACACCAATTTTGCTGCTGCTTTCAAGTTCTGCAACTGATTCTTCTATTGCTTTTCCACCTCTTTCTTCCTATCTGCTGGTCTCATAACAAAAGTTTCTGCCTCTGGTTCTGCACAAAATGAAGTGTGACCCACGATACAATTTGAAAATAAAAGAAACTAGTGAAACGATTTTCAGTTCATAGCTTTTTCAGAAGAATGTCATTCACAAGGCACCAAGGGTGCAGCCCATATACAAATTGCCTACAAAATGAATATTTCAGGTTACAGCATGTGGTGGTACCATTTCTTTCAAAATCATTAAAATACAGTTGAAGACAGAAATGGCAAAAGGTGTATCTGTAATAAATGGATACTTTTGTAAGGCTAAAAGGGCTTCTGAAATTACAAACCATATGTTGCCTTGGCCTCAACAATGGGTACATCCTTATCATCATTAACGTGATCATAACCATATTGACATTTCCATTCACTAGTTTGCTCATCCCAGACAACATTTTCCTTCTTATACTTCTTTATACCAGTTAAATATTTAAGATGAGATGATATCACGAAGCAGATGGGGTTCAAACGAAATTTCCGCTAGACTTCCTGAAAAAACAAAAGCATCAAATACAGAAGTTGCTCATATAGGTAGCAGAACGCGAGTAAATTACCTATTTTTCTGGCACGGTCTCTCATTTAGTAGGAGGTGGATTTGGAAGCTAATAAGCAACATTACAAACATTTAGATTTTCACAACAGATATAAGAAATCCACTAGTTTCTTGTAACAAATGAAATCTCCCATCTTGATTGCAATGCAATCTTATCAGCAAATCTCTTTCTCCTATGTGTAGCATGTGTCGTTTATATTTCATTTATCTGTTTCTTGGTACAATGCTAGAAGCTACTGTGAAGTAATTTCTAAAACTTGGCCTCTTGACCATTCCCACAATGATTGCCTTGTAGAATAGACCTTTAAAATTTCCAAGCAGATGGAACTAGGAAAGAAAAGAAAAAGTCGAGTGGAACCAAAAGTGGTAACGAGCCAATCAGCACTAGAAATTGTCTTGTTCCGGGAAAAAGAAAGAGGTTCCAGAAACAAGAAGCATCACCATAGGCATGGAAGTGAGGAACATATTCAAGCAGACCAATCTTACAACCAAAAGACCAAAACCCAACCTTACATTTCCTCCAAGAAAGAAGAAAAAGAAGAAGAAAATAGACATCAAATAAAATTATAAAAAAAAAGAGGGATATGCTTACACGCTTCTCCCTAGCCATTTTCGTTGTCTGTGGAGGAAACTTATTGAGGGATCATTCTACATCTTCAGTTGAAGGCAAATGAAAAATACCATCTGTAATTGCCTTTAGACCTCCATTTATGAGCTCCTCTTCTGCGTACATTGAAAAATCAGACTGGGGAAGTAGACTTTTTGCCTCCATGTTTCCCCCAAGCACATAAATGACTTCAACCTTGGAGAGATTTACTGTTTAAAACCCCGACGAAAGAGGAATAGGTGCTGTTTCAGGTAAAGTTTTAGGCTAGAAAGTTGGGCCCAATGGGCCTGGATTTAATGGGTTTTGGGTCTGACCAAAAAATAATTTAAATGAAAAATTATGATATATAAATATATTCATTAAATAATTTTTTATCCAACTGTATTTTCCATAAGCTCTTAATTAATTTATAATTAATTTTTAATTTTACTTATGACCTTATGTATCCTCGTAAGAAATTTTATGATATGTAGAATTCGAAGAAAGACTTCTTTTATTTATTTAATTTTTACTTATATTTTATTTTTTTATATATTTATATTATATTGTTATCATATTTTCTTCTTCAAAATTATATCATCCCTAGATATTTATTTTTTTCTTTTTCATGTATACTGTTTTGACCAAACGAATCGTTTTATGATATAATTAATGGGTCAAAAGATATGAAGAATGATTTTTTGTATGCACCCAAACACGGCCTAAGGATATCACTCGGCTTTGTTGTCTGCAAAAAGCGAAATATGGGAGGAGGAAAATTCCACTGATATTCCTCTCTTCCCTTTTCTGCAAAATACCCAAACCAAACCCTCTCCCGGACTCCAAACCTTGAAACCCTAAGACTGCCTTAAATCTCCAATAACCCGAGTCCGATCCGCACTATCGTCTATCCCGATCGAATTTCTGTAAGTTCAATTCGTCAAAAAAAAAAAAAAATCCTTTTTTCTATTGATTTTTCTTTCCTTTCTTTTATTTATCTTGTTGTTGATATTTTTCATTTATTTCTTTGTATCTATCCGAATAGGGATCGATGATGAACATATATTAAGAGTACCCAATTGTCCTTTGTCGCTCCTCCATAAGTTCTCTTGCTCTATGCTCTCTCCCGATTATTCGTCTTCTTCTTTCTGGGTATTGCTTAAATATGGACGGGAACAAGGACGATGCATTGAAATGCTTGAAAATCGGGAAAGAAGCCATGGAAGCAGGAGATCGAGCTCGCGCCCTTAAATTCTTCATAAAAGCTCAGCGATTGGACCCTCATCTCCCCGTCGACGATCTCTTGTCGGCTCTGGAAAAGGATTCCGAGGATCAAGCGGCGCAGAATCCATCTGATTCAGGGAAGGAAGCATCGGGGTCTCCTGAATCTAAGCCATCCGATCACCCTTCGCTTCGCAAAAGAGGTTCTTCATCGGTTGGTTCATCAGCTTCGACGCCGTCGTCATCTACGGCGTCATACACTGAGGAGCAGATCGCGATCGTGAGGCAGATTAAGAAGAAGAAAGATTATTACGAGATTTTGGGACTGGAGAAGAGTTGTTCTGTGGAAGACGTGAGGAAAGCTTATCGCAAGCTGTCGTTGAAGGTCCATCCCGACAAGAACAATGCCCCGGGCGCCGAAGAGGCGTTCAAGTCAGTGTCCAAGGCTTTTCAGTGCCTGAGCAACGAGGAAAGCAGAAAGAAGTACGACATTAGCGGCTCCGATGAGCCCGTCTACGAGAGACGCCCAGCCACAAGGAATGGATTCAACGGTTATTACGAAGCCGAGTTTGACGCCGATGAGATATTCAGGAACTTCTTTTTCGGAGGAATGCCACCGGCGACTACCCAATTCCGTACCTTCAATTTTGGGACTGGAATGGGACATAGGACTGGCGACCATGGGTCTGCTCATGGCTTCAACCTCCGTTCGCTGATTCAATTGCTGCCTGTGCTGCTGATATTACTCTTAAACTTCCTTCCCTCTTCCGAGCCCATCTATTCTCTATCAAGGTCGTATCCCTACGAGTACAAGATAACTACACAGAAGGGTGTCAATTATTATGTGAAGTCTGCTAAATTTGAGCAGGATTACCCTCCGAATACTCTGGATCGCGCAAGGATTGAGGAGCGTGTTGAAAATGATTATTTCTCTGTTCTTACTCAGAATTGTCGGTTTGAGTTGCAGCGACAACAGTGGGGTTTTATTCGTGAGACGCCACATTGCGATATGTTGCGGCAGTTTAAGGCCGCAGCTGCTTCTTGAGGCCTTGCACCAGGTCCAATTAGTTTGCCTTTTTATCTTCTATATTTGATTATAATTTTTAGTAGTTGAATTGGAAACAAAAAATTATGTATGATTCTATTTTCATTCAGACTAAATTAGTAAGTAATACTTAATAAGTTTCAGTGATATTCTATAAAGCATACATATATATATGTATCAGTTTTGATGATTCTATCCTGTTCAAAGCCATAACTAAGCTGTTTTTGCACGCTCGTGTGTCTTTTTGGCATTTGGTTATGGTGTTATGCATCTAAACCTGTGGGTTCCATGGGTTGATGATCATTGCTTGTTTATCATTTTAGCATTTGATTATGGTGTTGAGTTTCCAGTCTTAGTTCCATTGGGTTGATGTTCATTGCTCTACCAGCTGTTGAAATAGACAGAGTTTACTAATTTTCACCTTCTTGCTTTTGGAGGTCTGCATCTAAAGGTGATCTCTAGGAAGAGAAGAAGAAAAGATAGATTGTGAAGCTTCATATAAAGAACTCAAGTAATGCTACTTGGTTTTGATCCGGTCAAACTCATGTAACCTTTAGGGTGTTTCTGGAAAAAATAAACTTTGTTTGTGGAATTCATTTAGAAATTCACACATTATAATCTGAGAAGTCGGAGATTCCTTGCAAAATGATAAAAATTGTTTATGAGTATTATGAGGAATATCTACCACCTCATACTTGTTCCGAGTAGAATCAAGTAGATTTCACAAACAAAGTTTATTTCTTCACAAACAGTCTTAGGATCAAATAACTGAGTAAACCAAATTTGCTTGATGGTAACACTAACACAGCTTCTGTACACTGTTTGGACGTTTATCTCCTCGCTCACTTGACTATGTGGATAGCACTACTATGAAGAATTACTGAGTTCAATGTTTGCAGCACTTCCATTAAGTCTTCATATATCCAGACGGCCAAGTGTTTTACCTAAAACAAGGGAACACTAATCCAGAACTGTCAGTTTATCAGGGCTATTTTACATTATCTTTCCTCCTGGTAAGATTGTTTAGAACTTGTGTTGAGGGCAATTTCTACTCGTCTTTTGCAGATTGTTTGCCTGAGGCAACTAGTACAGTAGAACATTAAGGATATTTCTGATATATGGAGCACCCTGAAGTTTATGACACGGATATACCTTGCAAATTTGCGTCGGATAGGTATAGGGCCTATATACATATAGCACACTCCAGAGTTTATGTTTGTTCTTTCTTTGGATGAAAAATAGGATGTATCCAGCAAACTCTATGCAGTATTAATTACTAAGGATATGTATGCTCTTGTTTGTTACATGTGAGGGACAATCTTAAGCTTGATCACAAACCTGGGATCAGACTGACCTAGTTTTCACAACATTATTAGTGCGGAAAACCAGTGAATGACACTCTGCAGTTTGGAAATTCTTGTAATCATTTTGGATGATTTCTAAGGTTTCGGAATGATTTGTGATTCTTCGTCTAGGTTATGGATCTGGGACGAGATCCATTGATACTAACCAAGCCAAGCACTAATCATGCCGTGTGTGTTGAATACTTTGGAGTGATCTCAGTGACAGTGGCTCTTGCCTATTATGAAAGATTGTTTAGTTAGCTTTACAAGGTTGAAAATTGCGGGTCTTGCCAACGGTTTGCACGGTAGGCATTTTAATCTTTGTTACTGTTGACTTATAATTAAAATATTGTTTACATTTAAAATTTTAGTGTATTTTATTTTTTATTTCACAAAATTATAATTCAGATCGAACTCAATCTTACTAAAGAAGTAAATGTTATGGGCAATCGCTAGTGTAAATAATTAGGCAGAAATATGTTTTTTTTCTTTTTGAGAATCTTATGAGACACAACAACACCATCAATTTCTTGACTGAGAAATTATCTTTTTTAATTAATAACAAGGTTAGACAGCTTGTACTTGCAACAAAGGATAATTAACATGCTCCAAACATTTTTTTTTGTCTTTAGAAGAAAAGAAAACCAAGACAAGATGGTGTCTGACAATGTTTCCACCATTTCTTAGTGCTTCTGTCCAGGAAAGAGGGTAAAGAAATTTGGTTGCTAATCAGTTCTTTGATGTTATGACCAGCAATCCCAGTGCAGTTATTAGTATGTACTGCGGCCAGAAGAAACAAAATAAGAAGAAAAACAAAACGTTAGGTACATGTTTCGTGATAGTCAGAAGGAAGCGTATATGCATACATAGGAGGGGGGATTCTCTTCTATGCTTGTTTTCTGAGAAAGTATGTGTATAAATATGTGTATATTAAGTTTATTTTTCGGACGACGAAAGGTGCCAATGAAATTTAGTTATCTGTTTTGAAAATTAACCTTATTTACCAAATATTGGAATTCTATTTTCTAATTTAATTAAGATTTGAATTTATCAGTTTAAGTTTTCACAACACAACGCACCCGTTTGGGTTCCACAAAACTACCTTGATTATTGGCTTCTCAGTCATTATAATTGTCAGCCAACCAATGTAAGGTAAGAACCTGCAGAGGTAAAATAACAGAAACGTTGGAGGAAATCTCAATCCCACTAATTGCAATACATTGATTCTGGAATATGATCATATGCATGTAATTTAGATAATGCAAACACAAAATGGGTAAAATTTGTTATCAGTATCGAATTTTTTAGAATAATTTACTGATTTAATTGTTTTGTAGATTTGAACTATAAAAAATTACTAAATTTATTATTTGTAGGTAGCAAAAATTGATGTCTCATTCAAACTTTAGCCTATTACTAATATTGTATTAAATAAATTAATTGTTCTAAAAATTTAAAGCAACTTACTTATTATTTATACCCTAAAAGAAGTAAAAAGTATCAGAAATTACCCAACAGCTCTCCCCAAGATGTGTTGCCGCTGTAACCAAAACTGACCGTGGGCATATAAAGATATGTCATCGTCTTTATTGGCGTCCCCTGAACGAAATAAGCACTAATGACATTAAGATAAATACTATAAGAGTATTGATATATAAATTAAAGCAGGAATCCGTTTGTAATTTGATTTTTTATATAAGTAGCCTCAAATTTCACTTTGAAAAATGACAATAGAATTCATACCTGTATACCGAATGTCAAAATATGAGTAATAAGATTCGAGTATTTTTTGTTACTTTAAACTTAAGAAACCCATCTCGCATTCTTCTTTTAAAGAATTATAAAAAAAATGAATTCTTCGAATATTATACATATATATAAATCTAAATGATTGCATTTAGATACAAATTAGATATGCAATTATATCAGGCATAAAGGAGCCCATTTCGAAATTGTCAACTAAGAAAAAAGTGTTTTTTTTTTCACAATTAAAAAAATAGGTTAAATTTTAATTCAATTGAAAAATTGAATTTGTAAATTATCACCAATTTAAATTACAATTACAAAGTGATAAGTTTATATTTTTAATAAGATTTAAATTTATAATTTTTAAATAAATTATTATAAAATTCGTATTATTCATAAGTAATAAAAAAATTATTAATATAAAAAATGACAGTTAAATATCTTAATGTGAAAAAAAAAAAAATGAGCTACCTTTTGTGAGAATGTCAACTTCTCCGGTATCTTTTGCCTCATGGACCTAAAACATAAATGTTTTTGATTCTTATTAACACTGAATAAAGTCAACTGAAATACAATTAATCAGGTATAACAAAGCTGCAAGTGCAATATGCAATGTGTAATTTATTACATTCAGAAATTTAAAGGAGAGTATTCAGATCATAGCCTAAATTTTTTTAATCAAGTCATTTATTTTCATTACAACAAAGCCATCAAATACCACAGTAAAAAAAAAATAATATTCTCTTTCTGGATTTTCATTCTTTACAGCTCAAGAACATAAATTTTGAACTGTGAAAATTTTGTACCTTTCATCTATTATGCCACACATGTAAACAAGAAGAAGAACTCAGTAACTACTATCTCCATATATGTATACAATATGTAATATCCTAATATATGGAGTTTACCTTAATCACCCGATGAACAATGGGAACATCACGGCCCTAAAAATGTAGAAGAACAAAACTAATTAGCAAGTTAAATTATGACCACGTTTTATTTGGTTTAGAAGTGCAGGAAGAATCCGATGGATCAATGGGCAAAGGAAATAACATACATCAACGTTATACACGACTATTTCCCCAGCACGAATAGGATCCTTGTTCATGTTCAGAAACAAAATATCCCCCTTCAAGATGATCGAAAGGTTGTGTTAGTAGATTTAATGGAAAAAATGCATTCAAGTGATTTTATATTTAACATCAAGTCATTACAGGACTCAAACAAAACAAGGACATAAAGTGTCTCTATATATATATATATATATATCTGTACGTACGTCTGTATATGTGTATCTGTTGAGAAATAAAATTTTAAATTTCTATTGCAAAAACATTTCACTTTTTATTAAGGACGCTAGTATGTATTAACCAAGCATGAAAATCTATAATGAATTATATGTTCATAATTTAGTAATCATTATATAAGTTTAGGTTAAAATTTAATATAGTATTAAAATGAAACTTCATTATCTATCTCTGCTTTTATGCTTAGCTAGATGTTAATTTCATGCTGACTATATATGGTTTAACATGTTCTTTTGGAAAGAATTAGAACAATCAAATTAGAGGCTATAATACAAGTTAACTCAACAAATGATTCCAACTTTGATTAACATAAATTAACATCTAAATGTACAAAACTCAATGAGCACAATCATATGCTGAAAAAAATGGGTAATCGACCAGAGAAAGAAAGAGGTGACTGGAGTTTGAACCCAAATCTAAATCTGATTTCGTGTTCAATAATTTAATTAGTTATCAAGTATTTACTACTATAGATAAAATTTAATATGCTGATTTTGAGTTTTTTTACATGTCTCACATCTACACAACAGTAAACATCCAATTTATAGCATGGAGGACTCACTCGCTTAAAGCCAGGTTCCATGCTTCCAGAGAGAACGACGACGACAGGCGACTCACTTCCAGTTATGCACATCAGTGCTTTCCACATCATTAATGCTGAGGAAACTGTTATTCCTGGAAAAAATTTACCCGCAAGAGAAAAAGAAAAGTTCTACGATAAGAACACTAAGATAACGAAACAAACCTAGAAGGAAACTGTAGAATTGAGACTAAATCACAAGTAGGCATTAGAATATCGCTCTAAAAATCGACTTCGGTCATACAGAGAGGGCCATTAAAATCCGACTAAGGCGATTATTAAGCACTTCTAGCAAAATGGATTAAGGAAATGACTGAGTACTTTCAAATAAAAGTTGAGTTCACAGATAAGACACGCACTGAACTGATCCTTTGCAAATAAACACATATATATATATATAATAGTTACGCAATTAAAACCAATGGAGGTAGAGAGAGAAGGGAAGAGAAGGGAAAATTAAAGAACCGAGAGTGATGATCTGCAAAAGAGAATCTCTGATCCGAATAGAGCGCAAGGACTCCATCATCCACCTCAATCTATTAAATGATTCTCGAGCTAATGCCGTAATGTTTCTTCTACTCTGCAACTCTCTGTTTCCTGTAAACTTGAAAATGAGAGAGCACAGAGGTCTAGAATTAAGGCGGTAACCATTTCTGTACCTTCCCCCCCTCTTGCTGAATTTTCACCCGCTACGTGGTCTTTTAAATCTCATTGGGCCACGTGTATATGGTAGGGTACGTCGGTCAAACTTTTGACTTTTGATTTTACTTGAAAAAAAAAGTTTTAATTTTGAGAATATACTGTATTTTTTCCTGATATAATCGTACTCTTAAAAATCAATTGTAGAAGTTGACCAGACTTGCTTATATTAATAAATTAAATTGAAGGAGATAAATATCAGAGATTTAAAATTTTTAATTTTATAGTAAATTTTCTTTAAAAAATTTAAAATTTGATAAAAGTAATATTTTAATATTTTAATTTGATATTATACCTATATTAGATTAACATAAAATTAATATTTAAAAATATTGAAGTAGCAAATAATAAAATTGTACAAATATTAAAGTTGTATAAACCAATTAAACCCAATTAAGTAACCTACTAATAATAAACTAATAATAAATAGTTAAAATTTGATAATATGATATAATAGTTAAAATTTTTATATTTTATTTTAAAATTATTAATATAAATATAAAACTTGTTATTTTATTAATATTAATACTTAATTTAATAAAATATAAAATTTAATTTATTAATACATTAATAAAGTTATTATAATTAAATTAATGTTGGTTTTAATAAATTAGATTATTTTCAAATATGGTTAATTTTGATTAATTATGATAATCATATGGATTTAACAAAATTCGACCTACCTTTATTTTTTAATTTTTTTATGGAAAAAAGAATCATTTAGAAATATATGGGTAAAAAGGTAAATAGCACCATAACTTGCGGGTCAAAATTGTAATTGTGTCATTTCTGCGTGTATATCAGGATTTTTGCGTTGCCCCGTTAAACCCTAGCATTTGGTAGCTCTCCTTTCATCGTCGAAAAGCCCTAGCCTTCCAGTCTCAATTGCTTCGGCGAAAATGGTAGCTTTCCTTCTGCTTGTCTCCTCCTATATTCTCCTTCTCTTTCCGTCTAATATTGTGGACGTATGGAGTAAATTTTGTAGTGGACCAAGTTAATCACTTTGTGATTTGAAATTTGCAGGCAGAAGCTGTGAACCCAAAAGCCTACCCACTAGCAGATGCTCAGTTAACAATAACGATCCTGGATCTTGTTCAACAAGCCGCCAACTACAAGCAACTCAAGAAGGGCGCTAACGAAGGTATGCTATTTAGAAAGTGCTCTTTTTTTTGAGGTCTGTGGCTGTGTTCTTCATTAAGCAATTTATAATGTGGTATGCGTACTGGCCAGCTACCAAGACCCTAAACAGGGGTATATCTGAGTTTATTGTGATGGCTGCGGATGCTGAGCCTCTAGAGATTCTCCTGCATCTTCCCCTGCTTGCAGAGGACAAGGTGACTTCCCTACTGTCCTCGCCTTTGATGTATATTGCTTTATAAGTACCTGTAAAACAAGTATGATCTGCTTTGATTGATTGAACAGTGGATTGTGTGGGCAAATAATGATTCAACACTGAATCAAAAATATATATGTGATTATTGTTTATTGGGAAATAGGTCTTTTCTACAAAAAATTGTTTATTGGGAAATATTAATTAATAATCTATTTTTTTTAAGGTAACTTGAGGATAGTACTCAGCCTCTATTTCGTAACTATACAATGAGGGTATCATTCACATGCCATGCTAAATGCTCTTGACTATTGGGAAATTTTTTATGCTGTTTATATGTGAAAACTGCATGATAGATAATCAGAACCTCTACTGAAATGTGACTGGTGTCTTTTGGCAGTATTTAGGTTTATCTCATCTTTCACCATGATATTTAGATTACTTGATTTAGTGCTTTATGGTCCATTGACTTGATAAAGCATAAATAAGCATTTTGATTTTCTTTGGGTCAAATGGAGTGTATAACACACATGATTGCCTCTTAGTTGACGCAAGTATTTTTTGAATGGCGTTCCTATAGGATTAAATAATATCATGCATGCTAAGGTACATGGGCAAAGGAGGGACAGACAAGGATTTTATGAGTGAAGGAACCTGGAATATTTGCGTATTTGCTTATTTCAATTGCAAATCTCATGCTTGCACTTGTTGGATCCATTGAAAGGGGTTTTTCTAAATTATACTAACCAGGACCCATATAAGTACAGAATATAGACTTTAGTTTATGCCTGAATCATGCCATAGTATTTTATGCTTAGCCATGATTCTGTTAATAAATTGACTGCAAGCAGATCTGTGCATATAGTTCCTTAAGAGGAGTTTCACTTGGTTAGAATACAAAGCTTTTAGCTGAAAAAGATTTTAAATTAGAGCTAAGCTGCTATCATTCTTTAATTATTCATTTCTTTCATTCCCTTGTGGACATCATCCCTTGACAGGCTTCCTAGATTAACTTTTGAGAGCAGCCGTAGGTATTCCATTGGCTATCTGGCCTATGTTCTTTCTGAGCCTCGAATCTGATAGGTCCCAATCAGAAGCCTATTGATTTTGATGAGAATTTTTCTCGTTTCGGTGAGAAAGAACCACAGATTGTTTGCAAATTTCAGATGAATTTTATTGCTGCAAATGGATGTTTAAATACATAAATTTCCAACTGAAACTACCAATAAACTAGGAAGAAAATAAAAAATAAAAGATAAGCTTAAGGATAAGATTGTGGCTGATTCCAGCTAACGGTTAGACTCCATTTTCTGCATGTTTTCCTTATTCTTTTGCATATTCTGCTTGCTGATTTCTGCACATGTTCTTTTACTCAGTCAGCATATCGTTTGGGTTTGATAGTGGGCCGTTGTGGCCTTTGTGGTTTATCAGAATCACATGTCAGGCCTGTCTCGGTGGTTCTTTTTTCATTTTAAGGACACAAAACAATTTTGTTCTCCTTGGAAAATGCTAATCACAACACGAATACTGGGATCTGTTGCCCTATATTACTCATCTAATCATGCTAATTGTGTAACAATTTTGTTCTCTGCTCTGTTCTTTTTGTTTTCGGTCTATTACCCTGAATAGTTTATGGTGATAACTAATAACCTGTTCTATTAAATTTTGCAGAATGTGCCCTATGTATTTGTCCCTTCTAAACAAGCACTTGGTCGGGCATGTGGAGTCACAAGACCAGTCATTGCTGCTTCTGTGACATCAAATGAGGGAAGCCAGTTGAAGAGCCAAATACAACAACTCAAGGTACTTCCTCTTTCCTAATATGCATGATCTGTGTACTTTTGTTTATCCATTGTTTAACAATGATTGTGATTTGTGGTTTTCTTTTCAAAGCATAATTTGTGTTTTTATGTTTTGTGAAATACAGGATGCTATTGAAAAGCTCTTGATCTAAAATGTTATGGAACTTGTACTCGGTGTGATGGGCCTCTGGGATTGTGGTGTTGCTCCCTTTAGAGGCTTTGACTGGTGAAGTTGTTGTGCCCTGCTAAAGGAAGAAGGATTTCAATATTTGACCTTTATTAGAATTTTATATTTTATCTAATTTGCAATATGAGAAAGGAATACTGGTGAAAGTAAAATGATCCAACAAACTTTCTTGTAACGAATTTAATATGTCTTCTTTCTCCTCTGGGTTTTGTATGATCATGAGAAATTTTATTACTTGAGTTCTAGTTTTGAATTGAGCTTTTTCTTTTGGTTATGAAAATGGATGTTTAGGAGCACTTACTTACCGTAATGTTTGTGAAATTGTGTGTTACGTGTTGACTGTCCTATAATTTATGCTGGTAACACAAGCTGCCGTGCTATAAGTTATGAGCACATTGGGTTTGGAATGATGATTTATTCTCAGACTAGTAGCACGAATTCATTTAATAGAATCACGTAATCAACTATTCTACGATCTGGGTGCCTCGAGTTGCAAAAGCAAGGGAATTGGGCTGTAAAATTTCCTTGGTTTTTATTTATCACCTGTTAGTCCGAGATTTTTACATGTTTCTGGTGGTTTTCTGCTACATGACTCGATTTAAATAACTTCAGACGGTAATGTGGTTGAACTCTTTTTCATTCAGAAGAAAAATTCGTTTTGTAGTTGTCTCAAAATTCAGTCGTACAAGCATTACATTAGCACAAATTTTATTACTAGTAACTTCTGCAAGAAAATAAGAGGCAATGAGGTGCGGCGTAATTTTGTAGCATGATAATCATTATTTTATAAAGAAAAAGAAATCAGTGTTTCAAAACCGTGGGCGTGCCGGAGTGGTTATCGGGCATGACTAGAAATCATGTGGGCTCTGCCCGCGCAGGTTCGAATCCTGCCGCTCACGCTTTTTTTACTTATTCCTCCACTTGGTTTTAAGTGCTCCGATTGCTCGACTTACTCCACCTTCTTCTTGTTTATTTTTTTATCCATTATAAAAATGTATATCATATATATATTTTTTTAATTTCAATTTAAATTATTTTATTCCATTCTTTTAAATGAATATATAAAAATATTAGCTTCAACAATCAACCCTAAAAAGTACACATTGCATAAATTCAACACCGACAAATAATTTTCATTTAATAAAACTCAAACAATCAATGTTGCAACTAAGAAATTTTTATGGGGTAATTTACTCCTAAGCTTTGGTATTATCATGTAAATAACATTGATGCACTCATCTTATATTTTGATAAAACTTCAAAATTTACTGTTTAAATATATAGAAATTCCATATAAACTCAATTTTTTTTAATAATTATTTTAAATATAATTTTTATAATTATTTTAAATATAATTTCAGATCTGTCTTAAACATAACCTACTTATGATCTAAATATTATGATGATATTAGGGTTAGACAATACGAAACTATGAAAAATGGTAGAATTGTATTAAGATTTTTGAAGTAAAATTGTATCAATAACTTCGGATTATCCTGAAAAACCATTTCGATATATTCGCAAAAAAAAATTATTGATGGAATAGATAGAAGGAATATATAAGATTAAAAATAAAAAAAAAATAGAAATTTTAAAAGAATATATGTATATGTATGTTTCAGTAAGACAGTTAAAAAATAAAAAATAATTCTCTTAATGCTTCACTTAGTTTAACTTAATGAAAAAACGTTAGTTATACATATATATATATATTTTTTAATGTGCTTGAGAAATAGCATAGTTTTGTATAACACTCTTTGTGTTGTTTTCCTCCTTTCTTTATAAATAAACGAAATTTACTTCTTTACCCCAAAAATTAAGGAGAGAAATTTCGAAATCCCTATGAATATCAGCAAGTAAAAACTCTCCCAGGAGACCTGCGGGACTCCAAGCTTTCCATGCTACAGAAGTCTTATGTCCCGACTGCTCTCTCCCACTCTTCCTCTTCCTCTTCCTCTTCCTCTTCCTCCTTTTCCTTCAAAGATTTCATTTCTAATCCCAGACATTCAGCCATTCTATATATATCCTCAGACTCTGGGTGACACATATCACCTGATGAAAATCCATAGAGTGACAAACTACTTTTGCTGTCACCAACATCCACCCAGCTAAATCCCACCTCCTTCTTCACTCCCTTCTCTCTCATCCCTCTCCTAACTTTTGCCACCTTTTCCCACTCTCCCTTCTCAGCATACAAATTGGATATCAGCACGTATGAGCCTGACCCCATAGGCTCCATCTCCATTAAAATATTAGCTACCCTCTCTGCCATCTCCACATTCCCATGAATCCTACAAGAACCCAGTAAACTTTGCAGCACAGATATGCCTGGCCCTCCTGGAATCTGATCCATCAGCTCTTCTGCCTCCGTTAGTCGTCCTGCACGCCCTAACATATCCACCATGCAAGAGTAATGCTCCGGGAATGGTTCAATCCGATACTCTTTTATCATTGTATCGAAAAGCTGAAGGCCTATATCAATAGTTCCCTTTCTACCACAAGCTGTCAAAACAGATAGAAAGGTGATTGAATCAGGTTTTACCTCTTCTCTCTCCATCTCTTTAAACCAGTTCATCACTGATTCATAGTCTCCATGCCTCGCGTGGGCAGAGATTACTGCAGTCCAAGCAAATGGGCTTTTTTGAGGAGTCTCTCTGAAAACTTTTTGTGACTCACAAATGCTTCCACGTTTAGCATACATGTCAAGGAGAGCACCAGAGACAATTGGGTCAGTGTTTAGTCCAAGCTTTATTATACAAGAATGGCAACGTTGGCCATGTTTTAGAGATATATCCTCAGCATCACCAATTGCATTCAAGACACTGCCAAAGGTGTATTGATTTGGCTTGGACTCCATTATTGCATAAAAGAATGTCTCTAAAGCTGCTTGACATAATCCATTTTGAGCATACCCGGAAATCAAAGCATTCCATGAAATAACTTCTCTATAGTCAAGCTCCTTGAAAACCTTCATTGAGTCTTGCATGGTCTGAAATTTTGAATACATAGTAATGAGACTATTGCAGACATTTGATTCAGATAAAAAGCCAATCTTAATACAAATCCCATGAATCTTTCGACCCTCTTCTACCAAGTTCTGGGTTGTTATAGCATGTAATAATCCAACAAAAGTCACATCATTTGGACATACTCCATCTAATCTCATCTTAGTAAACAAAGCAACAGCATCTTCTCCATTCAGAGATATCATTGTTGTCCAAGACACTACATTCCGTTCTTTCATTCTGTCAAAAATTAATTTTGCATCTTCAATTTCCTGACACTTGGAATATGTTGAGATCAGAACATTACCAACTGACACATGAGCTCCATATCCTGTTTTTATGCACAAACCATGAATCTGTCGCCCAAGCTCTAAGTTTCTCTCATGCCCGCAAGCTGAAACTGCACTAGTAAATGAGACATGATCAAGACTCATCCCTTCTCTCATCATCTCAATAAATGCCAAAATTCCTTCTAACCCATAATTTCCTTCCTGACTATATCCCGATAGCATTGCATTCCAGGAAACTAAATCTCTATTTGGCATTTCGTCAAACACTCTCCTAGCTTCCACCAACCGTCCCCATCTCGAGTACATTGTTACCAAAGCATTGCCAACAAAAACTTCGGAATCCAATCCGGATTTTATTATCAGAGAATGCAATTGCAATCCGAAAAGAAACCCTTCATAGTCCAAACATAGAGCAAGAACAGTAGTATAAGTTACTGCATCAAAAACAATCCCATTCAAATTCATCCTCAGAGCAAATCTCAACGCGTCGTCAATCTTCTGAAACCCAGAAAGTATAGTATTCCAAGAAACAATATCTGGGTTATCCAGCTTCTCAAAGATAATCAGAGCCTTATCCAACTGCTTATCTTTGCAATAAATATTCATTATCGAATTAGGAACCGTAACATATGAAACAAACCCAGAAGTAATCGCAAAGCCATGAATCTGGCGCCCGAGTTCCATGTCTCCACGACAAGCCTTGACGGCAAGGGCAACAGTAACTTCATCGATGTAATTGATGAAACCCAGTTGGAGATGATGCTTGAAGATGCCATGTGCTTGAAATGGCAGGTTTTTGTGCAAAGAATCAAGCATTGAACGGTTAACGGAGAGAGCATTTGGGTGAGTAGTATGGTCGAATAGGTGGTGAGCATGTTTAGGTGCGTGAATATTTTGGGGACAAGACGACTGTTGCTTGGTGTAACTATGGAGGGTTTTGACACAGAGTTGGCGGGTAATCATGAAGGTGCCATGAAAATGAAAAGAATTCACTAGAACCCAAAACTTGAATCGGATTACCGTCATCATTCACCATCTGTACTCGGTTAATTTGCCTCAAGCCTCAAGGGCCGAATCCAGTTAGAACAAATATTAGAATTATGGCACCAAATAATACCAAGCTATCTATACAGAAGTTAGCACGTAGAAAAGGCAACGACATCGGCTCGACAGATCCAATCCACCCTCACTCTTACTCTTTGGTACAGTCTTAAGGCAATTTCGAGCATTGACTTTGTGTTTCAAAAATAATCTTTAAACTAAATGGTTAAAATAAAGTGTTCTTGACAAAGAAGGAAGTCAAAATATGTTTTCTATATATATAAACATAAAATTCATAATTTTTAGTATTTAGAAAACATATTTATTTTAGCTAATTGATTTTATTTTTGCTAGCTAGCCTTTTTTTTCGTAATTTTGTAACACCCCTATGTGTTTTAAGAATATCATTCAACTTATGTTTTATTCATTTATATCCACGAATACATCCAAGATCAAAAGTCTAGTATACATGCAACTCGTTAAGTCTACTTTAAGCAATTTTAGTGTTTCAATTTACAACTTACTATCCCGAATAATAAATGAAAATTAATGACTATTACACTATCAATTTGCTTCCTCTAGGTATTGTCCTACTACCTGAGTTTTCAGCTCCTCTTCTCGTTCTACTGGATCTGCAATGACATATAGTGAGCACATATTCCAGTAAAATAAATTTAAAGTTCAAACAGAGTACGGAAATACATATAGATCGCTCCCACCTATGTCTACCACCATTCTCCTCCCATCCTTCCCCATCTATTGTACTTTTGAACCCTCCCCTAACTATGTCGCCTACCCTTACTAAATCCTCTAGTCATCCTCCCTCCCTATCCAACCTTATCTCAACCTCTCCAGATGCTCATCTATACACCTACTAGACAACGACCATTCTCATGTACTCATCTAACACACTCTGAACATGCTCTTCCCACACTTTCCTATCCATGCACTCACACCCTCCCAACACTCTCTTCCAACAACAGCCCCAACACAAATACTCTAAAAATAAATTACCTATATTCAATCTGCACACATACTGGCCTATAATTGATCACACACACTCACAACAACATCACTTCTTCTCAACACAACAGTAATACATATATATAGTTCCCTTTCATCCAACACATAAAACTTAAAACCATTACTCGTGAAACACATCTCACACACACACACACCGGCCCTAGTTCGGGCACCCACACATGTATCAATAACACCACCAGCAAATATAGAAAACACCTCACACACTCCCACATTATATAGAAATGAAGGGAGTCCGGGTGGTGAACTATTCACAACCCTCTTATTGATCGGGATTTGCATCTTGGTCCTATTGATCTAAAATTATTAATGAAATGGTGAGCTACACTAGCCTAGTAAAAATATCATGCTACTCACCGATACAAAAATGAATATTGGTAAAAATCATAAAAACAACTAATGGAGTTTTTAATTTAAATAAATTCATTTATCATAAATAAAATCATTTATTACATACTTACCGTAACGAGATTTTCAAAATCGACCTATAGGGGTAATAACACAAATAATATCATAATCTCATATTTAATAAACTAGAACAACAATTTTCTCTTTTTATTTGCTTACTGGTATTCCTGATGTGTTCAAGAAGGTTCCTCAAGATATATCACCTAACCAAGAAGTTGAGTTCATAATGGAGTTGTAACCGGGAACACAACTTATTTTTAAGGCTCCATATCGAATATACCACATGACCGAGAAGTTGAGTTCATAATGGAGTTGTAACTAGGAACACAACTTATTTCTAAGGCTCCATACCGGATATACCACCTGACCGAGAGGGAGACTGAGAGAGGAAGTGGAAGAAGAATAATCGAGCTAAAAGATGATGGAAGCAAGAGGTAAATAAATTCAGAATTTCAACATTTGTGATGATAAATTGGTATGGACTTGGTTAGGTATTCATTTGTGAGGTTGGAAAGAATAGAAGAGATGAGGAATGACGAGTGAAAAGAGTGTGTGTGTGTGTGTGGTGGATTTTAAAAGCGGTATGTCAATATTGGCGACAACTTAGAGTATATTTGAGGCACCGATGTTGGTGCCAGTAGTAGTGTGTGCGTGTAGTGAACTTCGAGAAATGTTGCGCCGATGTTGGCGAAAATTTAGAGAGTATATGAGGCGCCGATGTTGGTGTCAGTGTGGTTGTATACCAATGTTGACGATGAATTGTAGAGTATCTGAGGCGTCGATGCTGGTGCCGGTGTGGTGTGTGTGTGTGTGTGTGGCTAAACAGGGGTCGGTGTGTGTGTGTATGAGATATGTTCACTATTTACTAATGGTTTGTGGTTCAATTGCTTGTTGAGTGTGTGTGTGTTGCTAATATGTGTGTGAGTGGCCGAATTAGGGCCGATGTGGGAGTGTGTGAGGTGTTTTTGATGCTTGCTGGTGGTGTTACTGATACATGTGTGGGTGCCCGAACTAGGGCTGG
>NW_019014617.1:402235-418794 GCF_000150535.2 Carica papaya | reverse complement strand
TCGTCTTCTTCTTCTTCTTCTTCTTCAGATTGACAGTCCAGTCCTGAAATGTCCTAATCACTTTAAAAGTAAGTTCTATAAGAATTTCTAGTTTCATCCCTGCAAAATATACTTTATGTAAATGGTAATTATATGTTACAAAATTTTATTTTTTTTAATGATTTTAGGGGTACCCATAAAATTGATTTGATGTTAGAATATGGGTTTTGCTCAGTATATATATATATATATTTTAATCATAAGAGAACTTATTTTTTGCTTTTGGCTTTTTTTTTTCTTGCCCACACAAAAACAGAAGGCAGAGAGGCTGGTGTGGGGCTGCAGAAGCACTAGCAAGGCAGGGGAGCCTAAGTGTGGTGCTGTGGTTCACATCCTTTACAAGTCCATCAAGCCTATTCAAGCCTACCAACAACGACAACAGGTGATCACAGTTTTCTGCTTATTTCAAATTTTTAAGTATAGACCGCATCCTAATAAGAGCATTATATTTTGAACAATGTTTAGAATTTTAATTTTTATGCTCCCCTATGTTGTTGTTGTGCTTCGATCTCTTATGATTATTTTAATTGAGAGAATTTGAATTGTTCAAAATTCATTTCGTTTAAAGAACGTAATAAATTTGCCGAAACTTCTGATTCGATCATTGTATTTTCGCTAATACACTATGTTATAATTTTTTAAGATAATGCATTCTTATTTCTTAAAAAATATTTAGTTCGAGGTGTAGTTATTATGAGATCAACTTTTAAAAACAAAATTTCAAAATTCGCTATGAAATTTCGAATTTTAAGTATGGTTAGAAATATAGACTAGTAACACACCCTAATCAAAGCATTATATTTTGAACTTATTGGGTTTTTGGATGTTCCAAATTTCAATTTTGGTTTTTACATATGTATATATATATATATATATATATATATTTTTTAATGAAAGAAAGATTAGATTGTGTTCTAAACTGTTGTAATTATCTCAATTAAAAAAATTTAACTACTCTAAAATTTTTTTTTGTTTAAAAATATAATAAATCAATTATGATTTTTAATTTGATCATTGCATCTCTATCAACAAACTAGTAATAAAAGTTTTCAGTATTATTAACTTAAATATTATAATTTAATTACCGTTAATTCATTATATATTATTAAATAACAAGTTTTTTATCATCGATAAAATATATACACTTGATATTCAAATAAAATATAAAAATTTTAACTATAAAGAATATCGTATTATTAATACATATTCAATCTCTAATCAACATCACCTTTGACAATTTTATTTCTGGCCTTCTATGTTTGCACACCCAAAAAAAAAAAATATCTGATAGATTGGGAGAAAACCCAAAAAAAATTAGGAAAAGAAAAAAAAAAGAGACATTCAATCAATGCTAGAACCTTCGCCACTCAATAAAAATGCTCTAAACCTAATCCCTCTTTACCTTTATCAAGAAGAAGCAGTGATCTGTCTCAATTATGTAGTGGAGGGGTCACCATTGGAGTTCAATATTGGTTTAGACTTTCTCTCTTATAATTTTCCTATAAAAGGGGAAGCTACAAACCCCATCTTACACTTGTAAGCATACAACATACAAAAGCTAACTCTTAACACATACAACTTTTCTCTCCCTCATAACTCTCTTTCTCCCTTCTGCAACTTTGAGAAAAAAAAATGGTGAGCTTTAATGGTGATTTCACTTCGGTGTTCCAGATTTGCTCAATGGGTTTTCAAAGTTTTTCCTTCTGGGTACTTTGAAATTCTGTTGAGGAGTTTAATCTGTGCTGACAAACTCTGTGTATTTTGTCAGGAGAACAAGATGAGTTGGACTGTTGGTGATGCTGTGGACTACAAAGGTTTCCCTGCTGACAAGTCAAAAACTGGAGGCTGGGTTTGTGCAGTTATGATCTTAGGTCTGTTTTAATTTCTTTACATACATAGATACATACATATATACATATATATATATATATATATTCTTAGAGGCATGCAGTTTGCTTTCTATTTACTTTCTTCTGGGAGTCAAGTAAATGCATAAATAGCATATTAGCTTACTTGGAAATCAGACAAAGTTCTGCAGAATCTGCCATGAAAAGGAGCTTTCTTTGGCAGAGAGAGTAAATGGTGGTGTATATTGGATGCTGCAAGTTCTTTAATTTCCAGCATTAACACACACAGCTCGTGCTTAAAATGCTTTTCAACCATACTTTTCACAGAGTAACTAACAAGTTGGTATTTCATGCAAACAATGTTGCCCAAAAAGTCTAAACTAAATACATGAATGTTAAGCAATAAAATCTGCAAATAAAAAATATGTAAATTTTTTGTCTTAAGTTATCTCTAATCCATCTATCTATCTATCTAAAATGGAAAACTTTTTGTACAAGGAGAGGTTTATTAGTATTTAGATCACTGACACAACACATAGCACAAGGTCTCACAAGCCAGAAGAGGCCAAAGGTTAGTTCTTATAATTGCTGTCAATCCATGTTCTGAATTTTATTCAGTTTGATTCATTTTTAGTTTATTTTGGGTGGAGGAAGGGTTTTGAGGGGACAAACCACATGGGATCCTTTGGAACTCCAGCCCAATATACACATGTATACATATAATATCACATATGTATAGATGATGATAATATTTATGTCATTTTCTGTTTGGAGTTGATGGGATAAGGCAGATATTCTATGGGTCATTCATGCATGTGAATTAATCACTTATTTCATATTCCAAATCCAATCTCATCTCTACCACCATCTTCCCTTTTTATCTTATTATATATATATATATATATATGTAATTGCAAATATATATGTATAGCTCTACCTTTTTGAAACTTCCTCTTTTTCCTAACATTCCCTTTGATACCACCCAAAAAAGTTGAAAACTCCAAAGTTTGGGTTCTTATTAATTATTCTTTTAAGCACCAATAAAAACACCTTAACATAAAAGTATTTGACATGTGATTTGTGCTCTTCAATCATTTTCTTTCTCCCAAAATATGCTTACACCAACTTGGTAATTCATAAATTAATTAACCCTTTTTTTGGGATTTAATTAAAAAGAAAATTTGATTTATAAATTTAACATCTTTTTTTTTTCTTCATAAATTTACAGGTATCGAAATATGTGAGAGGCTTTCAACCATGGGAATTGCAGTTAACCTTGTGACATATTTGATTGGCACAATGCATCTGCCAAGTTCAGCCTCTGCCAACGTTGTGACAGACTTTATGGGAACCTCTTTCCTTCTCTGTTTGCTTGGAGGCTTCCTTGCTGACTCTTTCCTTGGCAGATATAAGACCATTGCCATCTTTGCAATGGTTCAAGTCCTGGTGTGTACTTACACCTCCTAATCTTAATTACTCTACTTTAGAGTACTAATTACCAATAAATTATCTTAATTAGTTTAGATTAGAGTACTAATTACCAAATAAATTAAGGAAAATTATCCCTTTCAATAACTTTTTAAGACCCAAGTAGTTGATTTTAAAAAATTTTAAGTTTAGCATTATTATTATTATTATTATTATTTGTATTTAGTAATTTAGAGTTTTGTATGATTCATATCAGGGAACAGGCGCATTAGCAGTAGCAACGAAGCTGTCACAGCTCCGCCCCCCTCCATGTCATGCAAATGAAGTATGCAAACAGGCATCTGGATTCCAAATGGGAATTCTATACATAGCCTTGTATCTAATAGCACTCGGCACCGGAGGTCTTAAATCAAGTGTATCAGGATTCGGAACAGATCAATTCGATGAGAAAGACGAAAAGGAGAAGTCGCAGATGGCTTATTTCTTCAATAGATTCTTCTTCTTCATTAGCACGGGAACCCTAATGGCGGTCACTGTACTTGTCTACATACAAGATGCAGTTGGTCGGAGCTGGGGTTATGGCATCTGCTCTGCGTCAATGTTGATTGCGGTCTTCATATTTTTGGCCGGGACTAAGAAATACAGGTATAAGAGAAGCCAGGGAAGCCCAGTAGTTCATATTTTTCAGGTTATTGCAGCTGCTATCTCGAAAAGGAAAATGGATCTTCCTTACAGTGTTGGCTCGTTGTATGAGGACACTCCTGAGGGTTTAAGAATCCTTCACACCGATCAGTTTCAGTAAGTTTTTTAATCTCTCTGCAACACGACACAACGAATTTTGGGAATAATGGCGCTAAATAATTTTAAAATTTATAGGACGATCCAGCTGATAAACCTTCCTTTAATAATCAATCTAAACAAATGCAGGATGCTAATTAGGCATTCTTTGTTGAATTATTGTAGTTGTTTGGACAAGGCAGCCATTATTAGGGAGGGGGATTTTGATAACATGTCCGGGTCGGGTCCAAACCCGTGGAAGCTGTGCTCTGTCACAAGGGTGGAGGAGGTGAAAATGGTGGTGAGACTATTGCCTATATGGGCCACAACCATCATTTTCTGGACTACTTATGCCCAGATGATAACCTTCTCGGTGGAGCAAGCATCCACCATGGAAAGATCAATTGGAAGTTTTCAGATTCCAGCAGGCTCCCTCACAGTCTTCTTTGTGGCAGCTATATTGATCACTCTTGCAATTAATGATCGTTTCATCATGCCTTTATGGAGAAAATGGAAAGGAAAACAAGGTATACGCAATAATCATCCCTAGTATTATATCATCATAAAAAAAACTGTTCAATTTATTACTATTCATAAGAGATTATAAATTCAATTGCTATGCTTTTTTATGACATCATTAAAAGATTGTGTTAAGATTCCTAAGATGTTATGAGTTTGATTTGTATTATGTGATTCTCTATGCCATCACTAAAAGATTGTGCGCTTTTCTGTGTCATCGTTAAAAGATTGTATTAGGATTCGTTAGAGATTATAGAGTCGATTCATAACGTGTCTTTCCGTATGTTATTATTAAAAGATCATATTATGATACATTTTTAAACAGGATTCTCGAGCCTTCAAAGAATTGGGATAGGCCTAGTGCTTTCGACATTTGGAATGGCAGCTGCGTCTATGGTAGAAACAAAACGGTTATCTGTTTCAAAGACTGTAGATAGAAACACTGAGATTTTGCCAATAACAGTATTCTGGCTCATCCCACAATTCTTCTTGGTTGGATCCGCCGAGGCCTTTATATACACCGGCCAACTTGATTTCTTTATAACTCAATCTCCCAAAGGAATGAAGACGATGAGCACAGGTCTCTTCCTCACAACTCTGTCCTTCGGCTTCTTCCTTAGCAGCTTCTTAGTTTCAGTAGTGAAGAAGGTCACTAGTAATACCAATGAACAAGGATGGCTAGCAGACAAAATAAACTATGGAAGACTTGATTGCTTCTATGGACTTTTGGCCATACTAAGCGTCATTAATTTTGTGATATATGTGATTTGTGCCATGTGGTTAAAGCCAAAGACTCCTCCTAAAATTGGTGTGCAGATGGAGACTATTAAGGCTTCCTCTACCGAAGAGATTTGCTAGTTAAAGTTTAGCTAGTGGAGTTTACTTGTTTTTTTAGCTTATTATATATATATATATATGTGTAATAGTCTGTCTTGCCAGGCATTTTGTATATCAAGAAATGGTTTTTAAGTTTGATTTTTCCATTGTAGTAAGTTAATATTGTGAGTTAAAGTGACTCTGAGATTTGATTACTTGATGGGAAATTTTAAAATAATTTAGTTTATCTTATTAGAAGTGTATGTAACAATTAAGTTTAAAAAATAAGAATATAATGTTTCTACCATTTCTATGATTCATGCGTAATGATTGAAATAATAAATTTTCACACTGTCTATAATTACAATCATCAGTAAGCACAATAGTTTAATGTTATTTTAATAATTTATATCGAAATACTACATTTGTATATTATAACTTTGATTAAACTATCTCAATTATAATTTTGAAAGTCTTATTTTTATGTTATTCAATTATTTTCTTAATTTGTAAACCCATTAATATTATTGTATCAAATACTCATTTGTGGCGCATAATTTAAATAAAAATATATTAATTAAACATATTTTTCACTAATATTATTCTTGGAACACTTGGATAAGGGTAGATAGTCCTCTTGCATATACATATACGTAATCTTACATGTGTTAATATCTACATGTATATATATATATATACCTTATGATAGTGTCCCGTCAGGAATTACATTTGCCAAAGGGGAAAAGGAAGTTCCTTAGAGCTATAAGTCAAAATCAATTGAACGATGAAAAATTCATTACGTTACATTCAAAATTAGATGCCAAAAGAAATATATATATGTATATATATATATATAACACGAATATACCATTCTTTTCCTTACCATATACTAGGCTTTCAGTAGGCAGCCTGATCAACCACGTCTTCCATATTCATTCCAGATTTGCTGATGCAGACACATCCCCATTATCCAATCTGTTTCTTGAAAGACAACAGTCATTCCACTGTCTTATTCTTTCAGCCATATTGGGAATCTTGAAAGCCTTTCCTTCTCTTTTCTACTTTAGCCGCAAATCACACACGTCCACTATCAACTCTAAAAAGCATATATTCTCTCCCCGAAACCTGTAAATTAAACTCCTCCAACGTGATATATACATATATATATATGCAGATCTTGGCCGAGATTCCCATACATATATATATATATATATATATGTATAAAGATGGTTGGCTTTTTCATGTATGGGCATCAAGCAACCGGGGTCTTTTCTTGGTTCAGGCTACAGCTACTGGCCGCCTGCCTGCTATGACAGGAGGATGTGGGCTTTTTGATAAATATGAAATTGGTGGTCCTGATCATATTATTGCTAGCTACATTATATGGCGACTTATATATACATGGTTAGTATAAGTTGACTAATTTTTAAGAGCTATTTTCTAGATTTTGTATGAAAATAGCTTTGAATTCACCTCCAAGGTAGTCGAACTCAAAAACTATTTGCAAATGGCTTTTCATTCCACGTCAAGTCTTTTAATTGCAGGTGCTAAAACTCACAAGATCAGATAATTTAATTTGATTTGGGCCTAGGCCCATTAACCTGGTCCGGCCCATGATGGGTTGGCTGTCAAGCCCAATAGGCCATATTTTTCTTATTTTTAAATTATTTTGTTATTAATTTTATTATCATAAGTTATTATGTTATTAATAAAATATATGATGCGTTACTCAAATTTTATATAAAAATGTTATATCAGTTCGATTTTTATCTCTTTTAATAAGAATAAATTATAAATAGATTTTAAATTTCTTACAATGATTAAAAATTTTAATATGGTATCTAGAAGGGTCATATTTAAATTTCTAATTTATAATGAAACAAAAACAAGTTTCTCTAAAAAAATAAAATTTTGTAATGAATGAAATAATGTCCAAACGTGTATAAGGGAATTGCAAAACTATTGGGGAAAAAAAAAAAAAAAAAAAAAACTCTGTTTCAAGAATCAATGGAGTAAAACTTTACATCAAGCTTGTGAATGTTTGTTCCCTTGTCTCTGCCGCATTAACGCGGCGGCCTCCTCGTCAGACTTGATAGCTTTCCTCTGCGCCTCCTGCTCCCTCAACGCCAGAAACTTGCACCGGTTGTAGTACGCAACACCTACAAAAGCAAGCCCGTAACCCGCCAAGTTCAACGGAGTGACGGTGTCCTTGATCACCGACCACGAGAAGGTAATCAGTAACCAGTCCTTGACGACGCCGGCGACGTTCATTGTCAGCGCCGACGTCTTCCCAACCAGCAAAAACACAGCGAGGTTCAACGCGAAAGCGCACGACGAGTTGGTTCCGAAGATAAGAACGTCGAAACCCGACACGCTAAACGTGTTCGACAAAACTCTCAGCAGTGGGAGCTCCACGAAAATCCATGGCACGAGCAAGAAGATGAAGCAACAGGGAGCCACGTAGTACAGTGTCTGGATTGGGTTCAACTTGATTCCTCTCGAATTAAGGAGCATCTCGATCATCACAAGCCTGGTGGCCTCGAAGACGACGGCGCCGAGTTGCAGAGCCACACCCCAGAGGTTGAAACGTGCTTCGCCGTAGGCGGCGACGGCGACGCCGAGCGAGACAGAAAGCATGTTGAGCATTGTGGTGGGCTTGAAACGGTCCCGTTTAAAGAGAAGGCTGATGGAGTAAACAGCGACTGGCATGAGAGCTTTGAGCATTTGAATGAAGGAGACAGAGAGGAAGATGTAAGCGGAGTTGGAGAGCCAGAGAGATAGTGCGTAGAGGGCACCGACGGGGATGACCGAGCGGAGATAGGTGGATTTAGGAATGGAAACTGAGCTGAAAATTTTGAGAACTCGGACAAAGATGAAAGCGAGAGTGGAGCAGAAAGCCATGTGGATTAAGGTGAGGGAGATGGGGAAAGACCAGTTGTATAACTGGGGATCGAGAATGTACTTGTTGTAGATAATGACGGAGAATGAGAGGGTGATCCAGATGGAGACGTAGGTGTAAGAGAGCAAGATTTCCTTTAAGACTCCACTGGAGGAGGAGGAAGGAGGTTTCTCCGCCATAGTGGCTTGCCGGGAAAGTTGCAGAGGGTTTGAGGAAAATATAAAACAAAAGCGCTTTAAGATCACAAAAAAGGGTTCTATATAAATTGTCTGACAAGAAAGAGTTTGAATTGGTTTAGAAGTCAAGAACATTCACTAATCTAATTTGCGTAGATTTTCAATTTGTAATGTTTAATTCTGTTTTTGAGAGCTCTTGTAATTTTAGGAGGAACATATGCATGGGCCTTTTCTGGGCCTAGTGGGCCACGTATAACAAGGCCCATATAAACTTTATCTAAGCCTTTAGCAAAATGAAAGCTGGGCTCAAGCTCTCAAAAAGTCAACTAACTTTCTTTCAACAATTTGCCATTAATAATTCAAAGAAGTTATTAAAAAAAAAAATCAGATTATTTAGGGAAGCATCAGTTGAAAAATATTTATAAGAATATTTAAAAAAAAAATTAAATTATATTATTATTTTCAAGTTAAAAAGTCAAACTTGTGAAAGTCTATTTAATAAGTGAATAAATGGACACTACCATAATAATTTTAGGAGAAGGAAATATTTTTTTCAATGTAAGAAAAATAAATATATATATATATATTTGTAATATATTCTTATTTTACACCTTTTATTAATTTTTTCCACTCTTATTTTCTCATTATTTTATATTGATTATCAAATTCTTTAGATTGTTAGCTTATAGTTTGTCGGTTTTATTTTCGTTAATTTATTTTATTATTTACTTTTACAATTATAATTTAATTAAATTATTTATTTTTTTATAATATTGTATATCGAGAACAAGTTATTCTTTTATGTATTTTTACTAAAAAATTATAACATAATTAATTTTATTTTTATTAAATTACACTTACCCAATTACAAATATATAAATTATTATAAACTCGTGGAATTTTAATTTCAAAATAAGACTATAATTTAATATGTATGTATATATATATATATATATATATGATTGTGTATGTAACATGCATATATATATAACATGGGGTGGTACTACAAAAGGCTGAGAAGTAGATGGGTCACCCAATCAACACCCGCACCAATTTTACAGCATTAATTAAATAATTGTACGATTTTCTGGGCCCCACCTAAATGAAATGCGATTTTCTCAGCTTATTGCGCTCCTCACTCCTCCACTCCTTTTTTTGGCCTTTTCTTACAAGTTATATCATTACCAGCTCGTTTCTTATTATTTATCAATACAAAAATAATTAAATTATAATTTTTAATTAAATAAACACATTATATTTTTTATATAAAAAAAAATATTATTTTAGTTAATAAAAAATAAAGTTTTTATTTATTTTAAAATCATACGTAAATTAATATTTTCGATATAATAAGAAAAACATATTAAAGGGGGTATTTATTTAAAATTAAATATAATTTTTTTTATCTACGGCTTATCTTTTTATATATTACATGTAAATATATTTTTTATTTATAATTATATCATTGTTTATTAAGTTTCTCAACTTACATACTTCAAATAATTTATATAGAAGAAAATTATTGAGTAATACCTGTAAATAAATTGAAGGTTATTTTCTTAAAAAAAAACAAAATGAGATAGGATTATTATAATATTATTAAAAATTAATAGAAATATTTTATTAATTACCTCTAAATTTTTATCTTTTAAATGATTTCTCACTCGTTTTATTGTTGTAGATGATAAAACTTTAGGTTTTTGAATAGGTTAAATTAGTTGCTTAGAGGTAAACATTTGTGATAAAATTTTAAATTATATATATAGTTGTGCGTGTTTAAAATAATTAAATAAAAAATATATAATAAAATATCATAATTATTTTTCTTATTCTATATTAATAATTAATAATAATGATAGTGACAACAATGATAATAGTAACAATAACAATAATAATAAATACAATAATATAAATAATAATGATAACTGTAGTGAATATAATAGGGTGATGGTGTTCGATGGTACTAGTAATGTCAACTACGGTAATAATAATTAAGTAAAAATATAGTATCAATTACAATGACATAAATGATAGTGATGATCATTATAGTAATAATAATTGTGTAAGTATAAATAACTATAACCTGTTAGCTAATGTTGATATATATAAGAAAAAATAATGCTTGATGACAAGAGTTGAATGATAATAATTTCATTAATACTAAAAATAGTGATTATAACTATAATAATTTCATCTACCATGATAGTCCAAATGGCTGCAGTGAGTAATATTTAGATAATTTCTCACTCAGTTTTATATTTATACTCAAGAATAAATATAAGAAAATATTATATGTAAGTATATGATATTAAATATTTATTATTTGAAATTTAATTAATTTAAATATAATAAAATAATAAAAATATTCGCTGTATAGAATGCACCTAACATGGGCGAGTAAATCATCTAATCTTACTTAAATTAGATTTATAATTTTATACTCACAATTATTTCATGAATTACAGATTTTATCCGAGCTCTTATACAGTCCCCAGCTACTTAATGTCTTGTCGGTTCTGAAAGTAGTCTTTTTTTTTTTTTTTTTTTTTTCTTTTGAGCAATACGGAAGTAAAGTTAAAGCTTTTCAAGTTGGTCCCGTAGTTAATTATCAAATTTAAAAAGGGAAATTTTTGTTTTTTTAACAAGAATCTTTTTGTCTAATTAATAATTAAGAATTACTTTTCCATCTCTCTCTTACAAATTCCATTGTTGCTCTGTGCTCAGTGCAGTCATGTTTACAGGCATAAACCCAAAATCATTTCTTCCTCCATCATCACTCTCAACCCACTTGGATCCCCACACACACAATTTATATGCACTCGATACTGAAACACAGATCCTCCTGCACTATACCCGATAACCCAGAAAACACCAAACGGAAATGAAAGAAAAAATCTCTCTTTTTCATCAATGAAGAATAATCTTTACCAGTATCTACGTACATGTATGTATTGATTATTGTATTATTTTTGGTAATATAGCTTTCATCGAGTTCTTCTCTCTGAGCGGTCACATGGATACCACGAAGCTGCAGCAGAACCAGAAGAAGAGAAGATGGTTCTTCCCTCTGATCTCCACTCTCGTTCTCTCCACTCTCATCGTCACTACCGTCCTCTCCATTTCCTCACCTTCCTTCCGTTTCGCTCGCCGCCGTAGTACCAAAGCGGTTAAAACCCGCCCGAGCTTTGTGGAATCCAAGCTTCAAATATCCCCAACCTCCACAGACCCAGTACCCAGACTAGCGTATCTGATCTCTGGCTCTAACGGAGATGGGGAGAGCTTGAAGAGGACCCTGAAAGCTCTGTACCATCCGAGGAACCAGTACGTGGTTCATCTGGATTTGGAGGCTTCGCCGGAGGAGAGATTGGAGCTGGCTAGGTTCGTCCGAGATGAGCCACTTTTTGCCGAGGTGGGTAACGTCAGGATGATCGTAAGAGCCAATTTGGTCACTTACAGGGGACCCACAATGGTTAGCAACACACTTCATGCGGCGGCGATTTTGTTGAGAGGCGGCGAAGAAAGGGATTGGTTCATTAATCTCAGTGCCTCTGATTATCCGCTGGTGACGCAAGATGGTATCTTTAGTTAATTGATGAAGCTTTTTGTTTACTTTTTTATTGTTGTAATTTTGAGTAAGTGGGTCACTGGGTTGTTTTGTTTGTTAAATGGGTGATCTTTGGTTTGCTTGTATAAAAAAAAAGTCTAAAGCTTTAATTTGGTTTCTGGGCAGTTGCTAATTTTGCTTATGTGGATTCTCTTTTGATGCATTTAGTCTCTTGCTTTATAAAGATGCCATTTTGAAGCTGTAATCTGGGATAACTACGTCTGTCAATACTTTCATATGCTTTTGATTTTTAATTTGTGATCTTATGAAAATTTTATTATTTCTTTAGTTGATTCCTTCTGCTCGTTGTTTTATGAGCTGGAGTTATAAAGTTCAACGTTCCGGGCATTTGTCTCTACGTTTGCTTGTCTTTCTCTCCGGTTTAGCTCTGGAAGTTTTTTTTTTTGTGTTTTTTGAATTGTAACCATATCTTGCTGAAGATCTATTTAATCTTTTCTACGAGTACTGATAATTGTTTGTAAAGTTCACAAACCTAACAACTCTACTATTACTTCTTATTGACCTCAGTTTCTGATTTTCCTCTTCTTCATGACAGATCTGCTTCATGCATTATCAGCTGTTCCAAGGCACCTTAATTTTATTGAGCATACCAGTGATATTGGTTGGAAGGAGTGTGTAACTCATCCTCTTTCTTTTTTTTTTTTGCTTTGTGGCTTTTTGGGGTGGTAAATATAAGTATCAAACGACACATTTGCAGTGTATATGTCTGATTTAAGAAATGTGTCCTGTGAGCTCCGCAGGTGGCACAGAGCCAAGCCCGTTATAATTGATCCAGGACTATATAGCTTGGAAAAGTCAGATGTGTTTTGGGTCACAGAGAAGAGGAGCGTGCCAACTGCATATCGACTTTTTACAGGTCAGAATTGATGCCTGTACTGTTTAGTTTGTTAAATGATATTTGCTGTAGATGTGATTAATATTGTTTAGAAAGTTGTAAAACAGATGTTAAACATTTCTAATTATGGAAAATTCCAGTTGAAGAAGGTTAACATGTAAACGTTGATCCAAGCTTGATTATCATGCTGATCATCAGCAGTATTTCCATGCTTCATCTTTTTTGCATTCTGATCATCATGCTGGTATAGTTTAGAGGTCATCTGGTATCTGCTTAATAATTTATTGTTAACGATCTTAAACCAAACACCTCTTTGAGTACCGAAGAATTAACATGGAGCCAATCGTTTGGCTATTAACGGCTGCTCAGAGTTCAATTTCACGATCTTGGATAAAACGCATATCTACCCAATAATTGAGTATTAGCTTTTGTTTAAACGAAATTTTACCTGAAGATGCAAATTTCTATTTTCCACATTCTGTCACCATTAATGAAATAACACCAATAGCGTGCTCCTGAAAATTTTGCTGAACAAGTCTAGTCGAATTGGACGTTGAATTCCTTGGCATCTTTTTTTTCTTTACCGAAAAGAATATTTCCTTGACCGAAGAATTATTAGTGTTATAATATCTCTTGATTTCACAATGTTAGGATTTTTTTTCATTTTTATGCTTGCATAATTTGTTATTTTACTCAGAAGTTAGATCACAAAATCGTGAATATTTATCTTAAAAAAAAATAAAATCGTGAATATAAAAAAAACTAGGGGAAGTGGGTTAAAAAGATTTGTTTTGTTCTGATGAAAGTTTAAATAACCACTTGTAAAAAATCTTCTCCTTCGGTTCTTTGTTTTTTTTTTCTGGTGGACAAATTTAAAATTCTTGTATTGAACTTCGGGTTATGGTTTATAGATTTTGTAACTGTTCAATCATATTGATCTCTCTGCAAATTGATTTCATCAGGTTCTGCTTGGATGATGCTCTCTCGTCCATTTATAGAATACTGTGTCTGGGGGTGGGACAACCTCCCAAGAGTTGTCCTCATGTATTATGCCAACTTTCTTTCTTCTCCGGAAGGATATTTCCACACGGTCATCTGCAATGTAGATGAGTTCCGAAACGCTACTGTAAATCATGACCTCCATTTCATATCCTGGGACAACCCTCCAAAACAGCACCCACATTTCCTCACTGTTGAGGACTACCAGAGGATGGTCGATAGCAATGCCCCATTTGCAAGGAAATTTGGTCATAATGAACCTGTTCTTGACAAGATTGACTCCGAGCTTTTGAGACGTAATGGTACTGGGTTTGTACCAGGTGGATGGTTTGACAAGGAAGATAACTCATCTGTAAGCAACTCCACCTACCTCAAGATAAACACCACGGAGCTCAGACCTGGTCCAGGCGCTGAAAGGCTCCAGAGTCTCATTACTGGTCTTTTGTCAGCTGAAAAGCTCCATGGTTCGCAATGTGTCTGAAACTGAAGGTCCAGTTGACCAACTTTGCTAGAACAGACCTCTCATCATAATGGTTCAGTTAATAATGGAAGTATGAGAATAGGAAACATACATAGATATAGGAGTAAAGGGGGAAGAGAAGCTGTCCCCAATATTTAGAATATATGTGATACATTTTACATTCTCTGCATAATAACTGTGTAGCTCAATCACTGATGTTCTAGTTCGATGTGTTAGATTCACAGGATTAATCAAATATGATGATTTAATTTTCCATTCCGTGCAGTACTGTTTATTTCAGGTGCTTTATGTTGTAATCAAATATCTAATTTAACGATTAATAACTCGATTAGAAACAGGTCTTATCAGTCTCCCCCAGATTCACTCTTCAGTAAGTTGAACAATCTTTTTCCCAACATTAGACCCCTTAAATATTCCAACAAAAGCAGAGGGAATGCTCTCTAAACCTCTTGAGATATCTTCAAGAGAGTGGATTTTGCCAGAGCGAAGGTAATCACAGGTCTTGGACATGAAATCTTCATATACATTCATGTTATCTACGCCTAAGAATCCTTGTATCTTAATTCTCTTGTACACCACAGCAAACATGTCAGGTGCAGCTCTTTTTCCGGCATCCGTATACTGGGAGATTACTCCGCAGACAGCCACCCTCCCGAACATATTCATGTTGGCGATTGCTGCTTCTTGCATCTCTGCTCCCACATTGTCGAAATAGATGTCGATACCATCTGGAAAGAACCTGCAGAATTAGAATGAAATAGAACAAGAACTGAATGAAGGACTAGTTAATGTCAGTCAACTGAAGCTGAATCACACTAAACAAAATTTTGAAATATGGGAATGATAAATGATTAACCTCTGGAGAGCTGCCTTTAAGTCTGGCTCTTCTTTGTAATTGAATGCATCATCAAAACCAAGTTTGTCTTTTAACAGTGCTACCTACAAATTCGAAGCCAAGAATTCTAATAGCAAGGTCAAGTTTCCATGTGAAATTTAGGCCTCAAATAAAATTAAGAGAGAGAGCAGAAGAATTATTGTGACCTTTTCTTTGCTTCCGGCAGAGCCAACTACGTAGCACCCAAAGAGTTTTGCATATTGTCCAACCAGATGCCCAACTGATCCAGAAGCAGCTGATACAAACACTTTTTCTCGTTTCTTGGGCTTACATATCTCAAAGAGCCCACCATATGCAGTTAGTCCACTGAATCCTGGAATTACCCAAAAAATATATATATAAATAATATACTTTCATGTGTATTTATTATTTGTTTATTTATTTATGGGTCGGGCAAAGGAAACTCTATATAATATTATATGTATTTATATTATATAATTTTAGGACTTTGTATATAAGGGTTTTTTTCTTCTGAGGAAATTAAATCATTAATAAATAGAGAGTACCCAGAATTCCGAGATGGTCGGATAACGGAAAGCCCATAGGATCTAATTTTCTTAACATCCCACCAGCTTTCACCACACTATACTCTCCCCAGATAAGAAGCCCAGCCACCAGGTCGCCCTTTTCAAAATCTGGGTTCCCAGATGCCACCACTCTGCCTACACCATAAGCATCAATCTCCTGCTAGCCAAAACCAACAAACGTTAAAAAAAAAAAAAATGACTGTTTAAGGGATGAACTTGGACAAAAAATTTAAAAAATACGGAACTAATTTGACCTGAAAACTAAAAATGTTTTCAAAAATCAAAAGCACATTTCAAATTTGAACTCATCAATAAACAAACTCCATTGAGCTCGACGTATTATTCATGCCAATAACGTTTATCTTTTGTACAATACTTAAAGGAACAAGATGAAGTCTTTGGTGACGATATGAGATTATACTTACCTCGCCAGGTGTAATGGCTGAGGAAAAATCTGAAGCTTTCTGCGATTCATCCTTGTTCTTCATGCGATTGAGCTGGTAAGGATCAATTGAGATGTATACATTTCTGACAACGGTGTCATCGGAGCCAGGCGCAAGAGCTTTTGTCTTGAGCTCGAAATCGGACTCTTGAGGTGCACCGTTTATGTGCGTCCTGATGATGATATACCTGTTGCTGATGGCTTTCATCGTCTCTACCTTTCAGTTTCTCACTCTCTGACCTCTGCAATCTGAA
>NW_019014617.1:339520-353611 GCF_000150535.2 Carica papaya | reverse complement strand
TGGAGTTCAAACTCTTAATTAAAGAACTCATGTTGTGGAATTCCTTAAAGAGCAATATTAAGTCTTCTTTAATAGTTTCCCGTTTGTGCTGAAAGAAAGTCAAGTTGAAACCATCTAGATCTATGGTTTTGTCCCCTTACAGCTCAACAAGACCTTCAAAAATTTCCTCCTTGGTAAAATTCTTTGCAAGAAAGGTTCTATCTTGGTCTTCAAAATTATAAAAGGTAAGCCATCCAGGGTAGGTCTCCAGTGCACATCTTTGGTCTAAAGATTCCTATAGAAGGCCATCGTCTCCCTTCTCCATTCCTCATTCCTTGTGACCTGTCTACCCTCATTTTCAATTTCTCCATTTAATTAACCTTTTTATGATTTATTTTACAAGAAAAAAAAATAACCCTTCTATGATGTGTGGAAGAATAGATTGTCGTGTATATTATTGAATATTAGGAGCCTATATATACAAGTAATAGCGACAATAAAAGGAAACACTATTAATTACAAATATTATAAAGATCCAGTGTATATTACTAATATACGCTTACCCTAATAAAACCCTAAACTGTACTTCTTAATACTCTACCTTAATTTAATGAATAGATATTATTCATTCCCAGTGTGGACAATAATTGTTTGAAATATAAGATTACATAATTATTTAGTCAAAACATTAGTTAGTTGTGAAGCGGTGGAGTACAATTTAGCCCACAATCCAATTTTCCTTTGCTGAAGTGCTTGTCTACTTCAATTATTTAATCAAAACACTCGTCTCTAGTTGCTGACTGGTTCTAGGAAAAAGGAACCTCTTTTGCTCTATTTAGATGCAGACTATCTCTTTTGTGTTCTTGTTTAGTCTTCTCTATCTTTTGCTGTTAAATTTTGGCTGGTGGCAACATAGGCAGATCAGAGACACAACAGAAAGTGAGCAGTGGGTCCTCGAGTTAGCAGCAGCAGCCATAGTAACAGAATCAGTTGACTACTTGAAGGCTGAATCAATACTGCTAACTGAGAGAAAGCTTTGTTTGCTTGCATGGTGAGACCATTCCCATTGGTGTTGGATTCTCCGATTCGATGGATGGTGTACGTGCTTGAACTGTTCTTTCCGAATGATGATGTTGGATTTTCCAATTAGGTGTTTGGTGGATGTGTCCACACCCATTGTCAAGCCCCCAAGAGCCAAGTCTATGACGTGCTCTCTAGTTTCTAGAGAAGACAACCATGCTTTCTGCTTGCTGATCTCATCCTTCTTCAGCTCTAGGTTCAACCACAAAAAGCCATAACCACATCAACAATTCCATAACCACGTCAAGAATTCCAAAACTTCCTTATGAGCAACCTCTTAAATCTTATCTTAGTTCAAACCGACAATAAATGGTTTCAGCTCTCGAGACCAGAAAAGCTTACTACATTACCATTTAAAGCAACTGCAGTTTGCAACTGGCCAAACTTTGAATACATCTTCATTAGGGGATGTACTTATTATACATGTGAGTTTGCGGATGAAAGAAAGAAACAATAAAAGAAGAGACAGATTGTGAAGAAGAAGACATTTCATTAGTACGTAGTTAATGCAATGGCAAAAGAAGAAAGAAAAAATTCATGGTGATACCTCTCTACGAAGAAGACAACGATGGTAGGAGGCAGCAATTGTAGCAAGGACAATGGTGGCGGCATCTAGGAATGCAGATGCAGTCGAGGTCGAACAGTGGACAGTGACAATGACTAGGATGAAGAAGGAAGATGTTGAGTGGCTAGGGTTAGAAGTTAGGTTGGGTGATGTAACGGGTTAGCAATTAGGGTTTTTAACTAAATAGATAATCAATTTTTAATGAAAATTTAAAAATGCATAATATTTTATATATGTCAGGCTTGGATGAGTTTTTCACTTCCAAACCCGAACCGAAACTGTCCTGGTATAAGGATTAAGAAAAAAAGAACCAACCAGACCTGATTCAGTTTGGTTATGGTTAAAATAATATTGAGCGGGTCAGTTTGGGTTTGGTGGGACATAAATTTTCTTGCCACTCTTACTCATAACCGTATGACTCCTTAAATCAAGCTTATATTTCTTTAGTCGAGAATTTGTGGACTAGGTTGCATTGGAATCAAGAAATTCAGATGAATAAATAATGTGATATTAAAAGGTCTTGAGAAAAGGTTAAAATATAGCACTACTAATGCATGAATCCTGCTGTTATGTAGATTTTATAGGTCTAGCTGTGATTTATATTCTGTGATGCATGGAGATTTATATTCAAGATCAACTCTAACTGCATTTTTTGAAGGTATTTCATCAACTTTAAAGCTGTTGTTCTTCTAAATTCTAAGCAAAAACTTTGAAACAATAGTCGCTGCTAGTAGCTTACTCATAATCCTAGCTTACTCATCCCAAGCTGACAGTAGAACTTGGACTTCTTGATCTATTGGGTCGCTATACTTGCAAGGCTTTTTTACCCACATCCTAAACCTCAGTTTGGCAACTCTCTTAACTTTATTGAATTTCTGAATACTTAAATTTTGGGAGATTTAGATCTCCTATAAAGTAAAAGGTTGTTGTTCGGAGGGTTGTAATGAACAAATGTAACACTAATAATTTGTTGCAAGTTCCTGAGAAAACCTATTTTCTTCCCCGATATATGTCTGATGTGTTATATGTCAAATGAACCCAATGACACATCTTCTTCGCTGCGATGTGCTTGAAAGTTCTGGATAAAGCTTTTTGGTACTTATAGCCTAATCTAGGCATCTTTGTTAGCCTCTTGATGCATGATGAATTAGGGTTAGTTTGCCTACTTAGAAATTTAAGGATAAAAATCTGAACATCACACCTAAGGTCGATCACATTTATGGAGTCTTAAGCATCATAATTAACAGTTTTTTATATTGTACATATAAAAATTTGAGAAACTCAAAAGTATTTTATTGAATAATGAAAGTATGTTCTAAAAGTGAAATTGTAAAAATATTTATGATACTCTTTAAGCAACCTTTACTAGATTGGATTAGACTGAGAAATATTAGTACTGATAGAATTAGGAAATAATAATGCTAATACAAATAGAAAACTAAGTACTAATAAAAATAAAATACTAGAAGTGCAGAACTATAATAGACTTCTGAATAATATAATAGTTTTATATTTAATAAAGTTATAGTTTTTCTTTGAAATAAATAGTTAATGAAGTTATAATTTCTAATCTATTTAGGCAATTTAGAGTTAATCCATTCTATATCAACCCTGAAACAGAGATGAGGTGAGGAAGGAAATGAGGGTCCTCTAGAGAGGTGCTATTATTGTTGAATTGTCAAATTGTGGGTGTTAGGCAATTTTGAATGATGGATTTTTTAACGATTGTTATATGCCCCCTCAGTTTCTTTGGAGTAGAATGGTTTTTTTGGCTTCTTCGTGAGCCAAAACATAACTGTTTTTATTTGAGATATTGCTGAAATATATTGCAGAGGCAATTTTCCACTGATTTTATATTTCTCTCTTCGTTCTTATTTTGCTTTGCTTTTTATGGAGGTTGTTTAGAGGATGTTTTATCCTCAATATTGTATCTCATCTTTTTCTAGTCATCATAATCCTTTTCTTATTATGACAAAAGGCACTGCTAATAACTAGAAGTAGTCAAAATTTGGTTTGAAAAAAGGAGTACATCTATGAAGTTTTACAAAAATAAAATATTTCCTCTTTGTGAGGGGATTCCCAGTTAAGTATTATGATAGATTTTAGTTCTATCATGCTGTGAATTGATTTCATTGTAAAATTAGTGGAACATGGAAAATGATGCTAATTTAGTGGATGGAGTATGATTTTGTACAAATGAATATTTTTGAGCTTGCAAAAATTTCTTGCAACATGTTTCTTGCCTTCTGGCTGCCAGTTTGAAACACTTGTTTGATGACTGGACTTCACAGCAAACAAGTATCTTTTTTGTCATATAAGTTTGAGTGACTAATTCGACCTTCGGCATACAGGTTTACGACATGCAATTTGAATTGAATGAAATAGAAGCAAGGAGAGAACAATATCCTTCAACAATATCATTCCTTAACCTTATAAATGCTCTTATTATGGAAGAAAAAGATGTAAGCGACAGGGGGCGTAGGTAACAATCTTTGTTCTCTTTGATTTTTTTTTCCTTTTCTCCTGAGATTTTTATGGTCCCGATTTATGGATCTCGTTATGAGATTTTGTTAATAGTATCTACTCGTTAAGAGAGAACTCAACAATCTCCTGGAGTTAGAGTGCCCAAGAAACTTTGTTTAGATAAATTTTTCTGCATATTTATTTCTGAGACAGCAAGCAATTTTTATACAAGAGGGATGAGGAGCAGTTGTTCTGGTGGTTATTCCCAGAGCAATTACTGCTGCATTTTCTCCCTATTTTTCTCCTGCTATCCTGCCAGACTATTACATAAATACCCGCTTAAATATCCTACTTAGTACACACGAAATCCAACACATGAGAGGCAGTTAATTCTGGCCGTTACTTCTAAAGTCAACCAACTGCCCTCTGTTTTTCTCCCTAATTTCTTCTACTAAACATAGACACGTGCACAATGACGGCACTGAATACGTAACAACCACTTAAAAAAAATTATACAACAGTCACATAAAACAGCACCTGCAGACTACATAGCCACATAAAACATCTGCAAATTACGTCATTTCTTTTTCCTTCTTTGTTTTTTTTCCCTTCTTAAATATGTGCTACCAAAGGTGTTATTTTGCCACTGACGTTCCTAAGAGGCTTAGTTTTTTTTTTCCTTGCGTTCTTGGTCTGACATGGGATATCTTCTTTGCAGATTTATTGGCATTTTTAGATTCATTTGTGATCATGTGTTTGGGCCATTCCCTCAAAGAGCATATGCAGATCCTTGTGAGAAATGGCAATTGGTTGTTGCTTGTCTTCAGCATTTTCACATGTGAGTGTATCAAATGATTTTTTTTTTTTGAAAACCTTTTTCTGTTACAAAATAGTCACTTCTTGTTGTTCTCCCCCCCAATCCCAAACAAAAAAGAAGGAAAATCTGTTTCATATAATAACAACTGCTTCCTCCTCATTCCTTACTCAGTGAACAACACTTATCTGACTGCCAGTTGATGGCTTTCAATCATTGAATGTGCATTTGATTGGCATATATGACCTCGGTACCTTGTTTGTAACTTATCATATTTTTCTTTGAAAAAGGATTCTAAGCATGTACAACATTCAAGATGAGGACATTGATAGTGTTATGGACCAGATACAGATTTCATCAATATCACAGCCTTCTCCACTTCAAATGCAGCTGCCTCTCATAGAGTTGCTGAAGGTATGTGTTTATTGTTGTTGATTATGCTTTTTTCCCTATACTGTGACAATTGAAGTTTCACTGTTGTCAGGACTAATTGTATTGTATTCTCATTGAACAATAAGTTCTTATATATACAAATTCTAGGGGTAAGAAAAAGGAAAGTTACAATTAATTATAAAGAACTTATTTTACTTGAAAATCCTTTAACCTAATTTAGCTCTATTTATACATAAAATATATTATTAGCACTTCTCCTCAAACTGGCGAATAGATTTTATTCATCTCCATGTTTGTAATGATAGTTTGAAATGCTGGGTTACTCAAGTATTTATCAACACATCTACAAGTTGTAACTTGGTGTGCACATAGCGAATACATATGAGGCACTATCTAGCTTCTCATTGATAAATGCATATCAAGTTCAATGTGTTTTGTTCTGTTATGTTGTACATGATTATTTTTTTATAAATAAAAAATATAAAGAATGATATTTACAAGGTACCACAGTAGTAGCACTCGTACATAAAAAATTTATAATTGTGTAAAAATATTAATAACTTTTCCAAAATCCTTTATCAAAAAAATATCATGCCCTAAAATGTAGGATCCAAAAAAATGTAACAATCTATCCCTGATCTTAGATATCTCAGCTTCATTACCCTATAAAACCTTACTATTTCTTTCTTTCCGTAAAACCCAAAATATAGTAAGTGGAATAAAATTTACAAATTGTCTTTTTGTGCGTAATCATTTCCAAGCTCATAGTTCGTCTTTCATAGACCCTGCCATAACCCATTTGATCTGTAATAGACCATAAACCATTGTCCATAATTCATAGGCCACTAGACACCAAAGTAGAGTAGAATGTGATTACATGCTTCAACATCTTTCTTATGTATGTAGCACCCATTTACCATTATTTTGCCTCTTTTAATTAGTTTATGAATTGTCAATATGCACTCACGGCTCGCCTCCCAGGTAAAAAAAGTAACCCTTGGAGGCGCCTTCACTTTCCAAATATGATAAGCCAGAAAATTAGGAATCCCATTTGTTCTCTGTCCATTAGATATTTATAATAGGACTTGATAGTGAATTTCCCATTCTATTTAAGTTTTCACTCAATCTGGTCCCTATCCTTATTCACATGCATTGTGGAAAGGAGCAAAAGCATAGCTTCTTACTCTTCAACTCCCCAGTCATTTAGGTTTTTGTTCACATTCACTATCCATTCTCTATTGCCATTAGTATCTATGTATGCATCTTCAATAAACATGTGCTTTGACTGGGCAATGACATATATTCTCCATGCTGTACAGGATTATGAGTAATTCTCTTTGCTGATTTTTTGTCACAATAAAGACACATTGGGCTATTCCACTTGACTTTTAGATCTTTTAGGATCTCTCGTACCATTGTTTGGAATTCTGACTCCGCACTAGATTTTACATCTACATTATGCTTTTTACTCCTCTAAATGACCAAATTACCCTCTAGAAAGGTATAACTTGTAGTAGATCTTCTATCTACCTTTAATCCTGCATACTCTACATAATGTAAGCTTCAAGGATCAATTTGTTAGTCGTTTTTAAATATTAGGCCTTTCTTTGTTTTTCCCTTTAGACAATGTAAATCTCTATAGGCTGCTTGTAAATGTACCTCTTTAGGATCATGTATGAACTGACTTGTCACACTCATTAAATAGGCTATGTCAAGTTTTGTGTATGATAGGTAAACTAACCTCCTAACTAGAATCTATACATCCTTTTATCTATTTTGATATCCTCTTCCACTTGTCCCAACTTATAATTGGAGTCAATAAATGTACTAGCCAATTTACATGCTAGTTTACTTGTATTTTTCAACAAATCATTTATGTATTTTTATTGTGAGATGAAGATCTCTGATCTTAAATGTGCTACTTCGATTCTCAGGAAGTATCTTAGTTTTCCTAATTCATTAATTTTAAACTCCTTGGTCAGAGAACGCTTGAGCCTAAGTTTTTCTTCTTCATCATACTCTGTCACTATATGGTCACTGGTTGAAACGAATGCAGCTCTACAGGGGAAATGACTATGGCGTTTCATGAATGAGGAGAATGCTTTATGGAGAAGAATCATTGTCTCAAAATTTGGGGTGGAGGAGAGAGGTTGGCTCTCCCGTGGGGCTTTGCGGTCTCATAGGAAAAGCCTATCGAAAGAGATAAAGGATGGTAAGGAGAGATTCCTAAGATATATATGCTGGAACGTGGGAAGGAGAAACAAAATTAGTTTTTGGGATGACCAGTGGCTAGAAGGCGACTTGCTAAAAGACCAATTTCTGCAGATTTATGCTATTGCCTAGAATAAGGGGGTGAGGGTCTATGACTGTTTTGTGAGGAAGCCTGGTGGAGATGGAGTGTGGCAGGTGTTGGTGTTAAGGAATTTGAACGATTGGGAATTAAATGAGTATGAGTAGATGATGAGAGCTATCTCACTTGCATCCCTTGGCAACAATGATGATACTCCTCGTTGGAAACTCGTGAAAAATGGATCTTTCATGGTAAAATCCTGGTACAAAGGGCTCTCTCAATATGATATAAATATTGGTACATTCTCACATAAACAAATTTGGAAGGTGAAAGTTCCACACGAGGTTTCTTTTTTTTTGCTTGGGAGGCTAGCAGAGAGTGCATTCTAACAATTGATAAACTAAGGAGGAGGGGCTTGGTTATGGTTAATGCATGCTAATACCTGCAAGCAGGCGGAGGAGAGCTGTAAGCACTTGTTACTGTGGTGCCCCATGGTGTATTTGTTGTGGACCATGGTGTATAAATCGCTTGGGATTAGTTGGGTGATGGCTTATTCTGTTAAGGAAGAGTTCTGGGCTTGAGAATATCTAAGAGACAAGTGTATTTCTGCTGATTTTATCCCGCTGACACTTTTATGGTTTGTGTGGAAGGAAAGAAATAGAAGGACGTTTGATGGCATAGATGATGTTAATGGTTTTAATGTTCTTAAAATAGATGGGTTAAGACTCTAGAATTTTTGTTGTTGGGTCATCCTCCTATGTTTCCTGAGGCTCTCAGAGTGTTGTTTTATGTTGAGAATTGAGTTGTAAATAATTGTACATGGTTTGCACCTCTTGATGCCTATAGTAATATAAGTTACACTTTTTATCTCAAAAAAAAAAAAAAAAATTATCCTTTGTCACCATAGTGTCATTGACATATACTATGAGTGACTCCCTGTAAATTTGAGTACATGATAAAAACATGGTATGATCTCCTTGACTCTGCTTGTACTCCATGTGCAATATCACTTTATCAAATCTACCAAATCACGCGCTAGTGATTGCTTGAGCCCGTAAAGTGTTGGTGTTACTTTCCTTCCAAGAATGCATTTTAACGTAAAATTGTTTTAATTGCCAGTTGAAGTAGGCAACCAGAGATAGCAAAACTAGCACTGTAATTATTTTTGTACTTGACATGAATATTCTATTGATCGTCTATCTCGTAAGTTTTGATGTAGCATTTGGCTACTGATCTTGCTTTGTATCTGTCAATTTTTCCGTCTTACCCGTATTTTATGGCGAACACTTATTTGGATCCCATGAGTTTTTTTCCTTTTGACAAGTGCATTATTTCCTATGTTTGGTTTATTTATAGAGCCTGCATTTCAATAATCATGACACTTTTCTATTTCTCACAGGATAATATTTTAGACAATACATTTTTTATCTCAAAAAAATATCTTAAATACAACATTAGGAATAGGTTCCCAGATATCATTATGAATTAATGAAAAAGGAAAACTCGCTTCTTTTATTGCTATCTTATTTATTTATGTTTAGCAAATTCACATATATTACAATATAAATTTTCTCAATAGAGTCTCTAAATGAAAGAGGAAACATAAACTTTGTTAAGAAGAAGAGATCATGATACTAAAGAGAAAGTAAATTACGATGTTAAAGAGAAAGTAAATTAGGATGTTAGGGAGGAAACAATCACGGTGTTAGAAGAAACAAATCAGTTTTAAGGGTAAAATGATACCAGTTAATTATCTATTTTCTTTTCCGTTCTAGAAAATCTGTATATATAGTATTCTAATACTTAATGAAATATACATAAATAGAAAAATCATTTTTAACATGATACAAAAGCTTTAGGTTGAGAAATTCCCTAACTTTTTTACAAACCCAATTTAACTTTCATTGCCAAACAAAAAAAAAATCTAAAAGGAGCTCGCATTCATAGTTGGCCACCACCCTCTTCTCGTTGGCCACCACAGGAATGGCCACCTCAACCACCAGCCTTACTTCATAGTTGGCTCTAGGAGCTGCTGCTGCTCTTTGCAGCCGCCACCCAGCTATTTTTTTTTTAATTCTTTATCTTCATAGTCGGCCCTAGAGATGCGTAAATTTTTTTATTTTCGTTCTTTTTCTGTTTGGTTGACTCTTATTATGGATTTGTCATGTCTTTTCCTGCTTTCTTCTCTAGTCATCCTTAATGTGGCTGGAAAAAGTTTGAGCTTCTCACCACATACTGTCTCCAAATATATGTGTCATGTGCTGAACAGGAGAGACGCATTCCCATCTGCTCCTACATTGTGAAACTGCATGGATTTTGTGGGCCAAACTGATTTATCTGTTCGGTCTTCCTTGGGTTGTTCCTCTTACTTTTGAGGATTTTTAGGCTCATGTATTCATGGGGAGGATGTATGTGAGGGAGTTAAAGCCCTCTGGCAAGGGGAGATATTTGTAGGGTTATAACTGATTTGGCTTGAAAGGAAGGAACCCAGGATTTGTCATGAGTGTGGGATGGGGTTACATTTTTCTCCACCCTCTCTAGGAAGGGGCGGTATTTGTAAGCTTATGGCTGATTTGGCTTGAAAGGAAGAAACCCAGGATTTGTTAAGAGTGGGATTGGATTACATTTTTCTCCACCCTATGGGCCAAAACGCATGGGAGATATCCTGATATACCCATCTCAGAACTTTATCAAACTTAGAATATGATTATTCTCAAGCTGTATGTTTTCATTTGTGTTTCGTTATTTCATTATAACCGTCGTAATCATTTTGATCTTATTCTCTGTATTTGTAATTCTTTGTTCTCTCTTATTATAATAAAACTTCTTCTCTATTAAAAAAAGTGTGAGCTTCTATTCAATGTTAATGCTTTATTGCAAAGGAGCTTGGGATGCTATTCTATATTGAGGCCCTTAGCCTTTCTGTACTTGTTTTTCAAAATTTTTCCTTTTTGTTGGTCTTGTACTAGGGTCCCTTGTCCTTTCTCTTCTTCTAGGTCTTTTTCACTTTTCTTAAGAAGAAATCTTTAGAAAAAGTTCATATGTTGTATCTTCATGAATCATTGAGCAAATTATAGTTTCACCATTGTGGTCTTTTTGTGTTTTCTTTTTGTAAAATTCTACTATCTTGAAGATTTGTCTGTAGTCGTTTGCAGTAATATTCAGAAGGTTATATATCGTTTTGAAGTAAATTACAGTTTTATCCATTGTGGTTTAATTTTTCTTACAGTCATTCTGTGTTTTTTTGTAACTTTCCAATATGACAGGAACTTGAGGTTTCTAATATTTTGATTTTGTAAAATGCACGTGGTTTTACGTAACAATGTTAGAAATCATAGCTAACCAAGAAACCTAGCATAGTGAAATGTTGAAACAAATCATGGTTTCTTAGTCAAGGGTGAGCTTGTAATTTGCCCCCAAGTCTTTTAACTTGGCTGGTGCATTTCTTAGTCATCTGATTCCAAGTACATATTAATTTTCCTGTGGTGGCATGCTTTTAAATGTTTAAATTTTATATTTGAAGAGCTACATGGTGCTGCTTTATGTATTTGCTGCTGTTTCTTATCTGTTCGGGAAATGGAAAAGTTTGGCCTTTGCATATTAATGCAGTGCATTATATTTGACATTTTCTTTTGCAGGATTTCATGAGTGGCAAAACTATCTTCCGGAATATTATGAGCATTCTTCAGCCTGGGGTCAATGCAGTTATTACTGAACGAACTAGTCAAACATATGGACAACTTTTAGAAAGAGCTGTGCAACTTTCTTTGGAAATTATTGTCCTTGTCTTTGAGAAAGATTTACTTCTTTCTGATTTTTGGCGCCCTCTGTATCAGGTAATGAGTTAGGTTGCTTAGTATGCATCACTTATGCATAAAAGATTGCATTAAATTTTTTATGAATACTTTACTATGGACACAATTGTTCGACTATCTTGTTGAAACTTGCCAAAACACATATGATAGCATGTGCCAAGCTCTTGTGGTGTATGCTGTATGTGTTGTTGGTTCAGGCATTTAGACAGGAAGGGAGATCAATGTGTATGGTTAGCATCAGTGAATATCATATTCTTCTTTTCATCTTCAAATTTCTTCTATGTAACAGAATGTTTCAGTTGGCTGGTGAAGTACAAATTTTTGAGGCACTAATGTGTAGAACTAAAGATGAGACAAAAAGTATTCTTTGAATATCAAATGCTATCTAGTGTTAAAATCTTTCTTGTCAAACAAGGACCAAGGACAATCATGTTTGGTGTATCATTTAGAATAATATATAGGCCTAATAATGGAGACTTATGTATATATTTGAGGCACTTCTTTGCATCTCTTGTGATTTCCATCTAATATTTGCCTCTTATGCTTGTTTGGTAAAGAGGGAGATGAGATTAAGTGATAGAATGGAATAAAATGATTCCCGTTGTTGGATAAGATTGTCACGAGAATGGGAATCTTATGGCCCCTTAAACTAGTCTGTCAGCAATTTTAGCAAGTTTATATCCAGTAAATAGATTTGCTGGTTTCTCCACAACCTAGTTGCCTCACCCTTTTCTATTATTTCCTCACTCTTTCCTTTGTCCACTACTTGCCTTCGAGCAGTGAAAACTACAAAGCCCGTAATCTTCCTTTTGCTTACACTTCTATTAGTTTTATGCTCTTTCCTATTAGTTTCAAGCTTTTTGGGGTTTTGGGTAATTGCTTATCCAACTTAATTATTTCAAACAATTAATGATCCTCCTAAATCTTCAAATTAATTCCATCTGTCGCCCTCTCTTGAACATCATCTTAGGTACTAAAGTTGGAGATTGCCAAATAAAATTAGCATAAACATGCTTAATTTTCTTTTTAAACTTTCTCTAACAAGAAAGAAATTGAGTAGAAAGAAATTATTGGCAGCATTTGTGGGAAAGGAAGTGGAACTGTTTGAAATTAGGATAAAGCCACAACTTAAGAGCAATGAAGAACTGAGAAATGGTGCAAGTATTTCCACATGCTTTATTTTGAAACTATTTCTTCCTGCCCAGACCAGATGAGCTGTTGTTCAATAGAATCAATGATGAAGACAAAATTAACTAGAAAAGAGTGAACTGAGGCTGAAATCTTTGATTGCCTGCGAGAATGTGATTGGGATAAACCCCTGGGACCGGACAATTTTAATCTCAACTTCATCTAAACCTTCTGGGAAATTGTCAAAGATGATATCTTGGATTTTTTCAAGAATTTCCACGATCATGGCTCTTTTGTAAGATTTCATAACTCTACTTTTCTTGTCATGATTCTTAAGAAAGTTAACTCGGTTAACATTTCAGACTTCCAGTCAATCAGCCGTATCGGCTGCATTTAAAAGCTACTATCTAAAGTGCTGACCAAAAGATTATCTTATATTCTACACAAAATAATCGATGAATCCCATAATGCTTTTGTTTTAGGTAAACAGATTGCAGATGCTATCCTCATTGCCAATGAAACATGTGATGAAGTAACAGGAACAATAAACAAGGAGCCTTATGCAAGCTTGATATGGAGAAGACCTTTGATCATGTTGACTGGAATTTCATAGATTATATGTTAGAGAGGTGCGGGCTCGATACTCCGTGGCGATGCTAGATCAAAATGTGCATTTCTTCTGCTAGTTTTGCAGTCATTGAAAATGACGACCCTTCCAACTGCTTCACAGCCACGAGAGGCCTAAGACAAGAGGATCCTCGCTCCCTGCTTCTCTTCATCATCGTTATGGAGGTCTTGAACAAACTGCTGGAGAAAGCTAAGGCCCTAAAACTCTTAAAGGGGATTACCCTGGGTGGTAATGAGAATCAGATGGAGATACCCTGAAAATAAAGTAGAATGCATATCAAATATGCCCATCACCTATCTAGGAGTCTCTCTAGAGGCTAAACATAAGGACATGAAATGTTGGGAACCGGTCATTGACATGTTCCACAATCGTCTTACTAATTAGAAGAGGAAATTTTTATTCAAAGTAGGTAGATTAACTCTCATCAAAAGCATCCTATCAAACCTCTCTATTTATTTTATGTCATTGCTTAAAATTCCCATCAGGGTTGCAAACAAACTGGAATCAATTCAGTGTAATTCCTTATGGGGAGATAGTGATGACAACAGTAGGAAAATTCATTTGGTTAGCTAGAAGGATATCAAGAAACCAACCAAAGAGGGCGGTTTGGGTTTGAGATCCATCGATAAGCTTAGCAATGCTCTCCTCGGAAAGTGGATATAGAGATTCTAGAATTAAGGTAACAACTTATAGAAATCAATCATTTTGATCAAATGATTTAACAACAACTATCACAATTCTTCCAAAATCAATAACAACACCTTTGGCTTACGTCTTTGGAAACTCAACAACCTCATCCTTCTCAACTCTCGACGTCATTCGGGAAGGCAATAAAATCCGTTTTTAGATTGATATTTGGCTTGAAACGGCGGCTTTCCATCTAGATTTCCACACATCTATACATTGCTAGAGACAACACTTGTTGGTCACGGATGC
>NW_019014617.1:284169-325745 GCF_000150535.2 Carica papaya | reverse complement strand
CTACTATCTTAAAAATTCAACTATCAACCAAAACACCAAATCTATTAGTGAGTCTTTAAAACCTGAGATTAAGTATTAACGAAAATGGCGAATCTAACTTGACATTAGATATTGTTGATCCTTTTATATAAATTTCTTTCTTAAGCAGTGTATTTTGAACTTATGCTGGATTTTTTTTTTTTTTTTTTTTTTGTAAAGAAAAAAGTATGCTTTGACTGCCAAATTCCAGCACTCCAATCACACCCCCAAAAAGTACTCCAATCACACCCCCAAAAAGTACTCCAATCACACCCCAAAAATCCCTCTTTCCTTTGAAAATGTCCATTTGCCACTTTAGAGTTAGCGGAACCATTATGTTTTGAAAATGACAGTGTATACTCGGAAGTGAATATGTTGTTAGGAGATTTGTGCTTGGAGGGGCATCCATGAGGATAAGTGTTTTCAAGAAGAACTTAGGTGTTATCCCTTTTGCTACCTTATGAGTTATTGGAAGGAAAAAGAATAGAAAAGCTTTTGAGGACATATAATTTTCATTTGTTATAGTTCAGAATACTTGGTTTCATATGTTAGATTATTTTATAAAAGGTCATCCTCTTAATTTTTTGAGGATTTAAGAGAATTGATAGATTTGATAGAATTGTGAAGAGTTTAATACAGGTCTCACCTTTTTGGTGTCTTTATATATAATACTGTCTTTATTTTAAAATTTTCATTAGGAAATGATAAGATTCTTGGTTGATGTTGGAGCCCTTCCAAACAAATTCATTCTTGCTAGTTCCATTTATTGACTACAATCTGGAAGGCTTTTGTTAAGAGTATGGATTGAACAATTGGTCCTTTTAAAATCTCCTATGTAATTCTTAACATGGTATTAGAGTAAAGATACGAGTTCAAACCAGAAATTTCACCATTCTTTTGTCACGTGTTCTTGCCCATAATTTTGGACTTTTTTTTGGTTTTTCTGTGGATGAGGTAATTTTTAGAGTCCCTGCTTCATGCGATCTAGGGATTCATTGGTAAATTAGCTTTTAGGTCGAGGCTATTTCTCTTGAAGTTATTCCTCTTGCTGTTAATTGTTAAATTCTTTTGACAGTTCTGTTCCTTCTGGTACTGGTGGGTTTGTGAAGACAATTACATACGGTGCCTCATCTGACTCGGAAGATAAGGATATACCTCTGCTGGCTGGGAAATTGATTCCAACTTTGGAACGGCTCGAATTAATCAGCGAGGTATGCTGCTTCCTAACTGTTTATGGCTTAACAGTCTGGTCTCATCTGGTTAAGGTCCTTGCATGTTTGCATTTCTTGGTATGTGCCTCATAATCATCCTTGCATCAAGTTTCAGATATTTATGCCACTTTTTGCATTTTTAGAGCTTGTGGCTTCTATATATAGCAGCTTTTATTACGTCTCTGAGATAATCCTATATCAGGTTTAAGGTGGTATTGGAACTCAAGTTGGCAACCTCACCAACCTGAATTTGTCGGCAGTTATTAATAGGAAAGCCCCTTGATCTTGTAGATAGAGAGAGAATTTAGAGGCCTCCATGGTCCATGGTCTGTATTTCATATGGTCGACCGGATTTGTTAGTAGGAACTTATGGATCTCTTATGTAACGGGGGTTCGAGTGGGCAAGGTAAGGAGAACCTGAGCCATGAGTGGGTAAAAAGGAGCGGTGGGCTCCTTTCTCAAAATATTCTCTTGCATCCAGACACAGAAAGAGCTATGGTTAAGATGCTATTCTCTTTGTTTGCTTAATTTGGAAGCTGAGTGAAATAATCAATTTTGATACTTAGGTGGAGTTTAAGCATTGCTTTGATGATTTAGAATTGCTACGGTGTCAAGTATTGGGTATGAACATAGGATCATACTTACTTGTTCTCAAAGCCTAAGCCACGAGAGTAATGAGTCTATTGACATTTGACACAGTTTCTTCATGGGGCAAATTAGTTTTTCATGTTTTCTACAGTTGAATATTTATTAATATTATTAAAATGAAATTTACATGTCTTGTGTCTGGTTATTTTCTCAGGATAAAGTAGGGCGCAGGCTCAAGGTGTTCCGCAGATTAGTTAGTTCGCTGAAAGAAATAGCCATCCAAAAGTTGGCTTGATTCACATCCAATAACTTGCGTTGTAAGATCGATGTTTAGAGTAAATTTCAGGGTGTCCACATAAAATGTAGCATGTTTAATGCGTGAAATCATGTGATCTTACTTTATGCTTCTGTAAATGTATATTATATATCAATTGTATGTATGAAATTATTTGCTTATGAGAGTTTCGCAGACATTTTCAACATGTCAGTTTCCCATACACTTATATAATGGGTCTTTCAAATTTTCTTCTGGTTCGGGGAAGTAACTTGTGTAATTATAGTAAACACGATATCATGGAAAAGAAATAGTAGTAATCTGAAACTGGACGAAAATATTATTGGTGTTAGACTTTTCAAAAAACTGGACTATAGCGTCTTCGTAGTTATGGTTATAATATATATATATATTTTTTATGTTTTGGCTTAATGTGTACTTCCGTCTAAATTCTCTAAAGGATAAAACTGGGTGAATGTTATTGCTCATTTTTCAAAAATGGTAAATAATAATAAGGTATTTGAGATTTCTATTATAATTTCTTAAATAATAATTAAAATATATTTGTTAATCTTTAATTTAATTATAACAAAAGTTAGTGTTAACTAAATATGCATCCAATATATGAGAACAGAAAACACCCTAACATCTTGATGACATAATTTTAAGATAATTTTACAAATCTCACAGTATATATTTATCGTAAGTCAATTCTTAGAAAAATAATTTTATAATCTATAAAAACGATAATATATTTAGTCAGCCATGTAATTGTCTTCCCAATTGAATTTTTTTTTAAAAAAAAAATTATTATAGCAATGTAATTCTCGTTGGTATTATGTAATTTAAATTTAATTATACGAAATTTGTGTACGTACATCCACAGGACCGCAACCCGATAATTTTTTTTGAGTGAACCGGCCGATACCATTTGAACACACACACACACACAGTACTCATTAGTTTCCTTTCTCGGGAGAGTGAAGATTTAGATCCAAATTTTGCCGTGAAATTTTTTCTACTTCCTTCTTCTTACATCTTTTGCTTCCAATTGTTACATTCCCTCTTTCTCTGTAGATTAATCCCAGTTTTTCTGGAAATATTTTTCCTTTTGTTTTATTTTCCTGGAAAATCCTCCATATTTACTGCCTCTTCTCTTTTCCAGGCATTTTTTTTCAATGGCAAATGCCTGGAAAAGAGACAAGAACCCGAAATTCCTCACCCCTAAAGCCCTTTTCTCTCTTCTATCACTTTCTCTTCTCCTCCTATTCTCCTTCTTTTTCCTCTCCACTCGTTCTTCAACTCAGAACCTCGCCCCGGATCTCGCCATCAAAACATCTATCCCCGTCCGCGCGATCCCTTCATTTGATTGCTTCAAATGTCCCCAATCTCATCCCATAATCGCCAACATGGTCGAAAACCTTAAGTACCCATTTATCTATTCTCTAGCTGATTTGGGTAACTTGCCAGAAAAGCCACACAAGAACATTGTGAGGATGCTCAAAGGGAAGCCTTTTCGGAAGCCAGACATCTCGGCGACAATACAGGAGGTTCTCGAAGGAATGAGAATAAAAGGAAGAGATGGGTACGTTGTGGATGTCGGTGCCAATGTGGGAATGGCGAGTTTTGCAGCGGCAGTTATGGGGTTTCAAGTTCTAGCTTTCGAGCCGGTTTTTGAGAATCTTCAGAGGATTTGCGACGGGATTTGGTTTAATAGAATTGGGGATTTGCTTACTGTGTTTGAAGCCGCAGCCTCTGATCAAAATGGGAACATAACTTTCCATAAGGTAATTTTTTCCAGCTAAGTTAATGACATTAGTTAGCTTTGATCTTATTTTCTTGAGAAAAACAATGACCTTGTTGAAATTCAATTAGTCGTCTTAATAAATATTTTTCAGTTTCCTGTTAGATAATCATGTGAAAATGCCATTAAATCATATTAGCTTGCAAGCTTCAATTAGATAATCAGAAGTTACGTCTAAGTGCCCTCAGCTTATTATCTTTCATGACGGTTTCATCTAGACTCCATCACTTCGTAGGGTAGAGTAACTTAGTAGTTCGTCTGAGTAGGTGTCCTTAATATAGTTGCAGCATGTTATTTGCTGTGTTTTCCAAAGCAATGAGGCACTATGGTGTGCAGGCACAAGATACCCTCCTTAAGCTGGTTATAGTAGTTAAAGAAATGTTTAGATGACCAGTCATCCCAAAGCCTAAGCATATAAGTTTTCCACCTTTGTATTGGACTGTAACACACTGCATTCTTTCGACTGCTCTAATTAGATTTTCATAAGATGAGGAACCTATGGAAGATCATTATTGGAACCAGCTAAGGATACGAGTTTGATTCCATCATAACATTTAGAGCTCAATACCATGTCTAGGCACAAGTTTTATATATATGTGAAAAGGGTTTCTTAAGATGTTTGCAGCAAGATACAGAGGTCTAATAACTTGTTGAGACCCAACATTCATATTTAAGCTGCCATTCTTATTTTTGAGTTGTGTGAAGGAGAAATTGATTTTGCTTCTTCACATTGATGTAAATACCAACTGGTGCAAAATGAAGAAGGAAGAGTGAACCTTGCCAAAAGTCCAAAGTAGTGAGTGAAGAGTTTCTGAAGGAGGTTTACGAAAATGAAGCACCTTGGACTTGCATTTGAAGCTGGTGCTTTGGTACCTTCTTGAAGGATTTTTTTGGGTGAAATTTGTTGGAATATTAGGTTAGGAATTAAACTAAAAGGAATTTTATGAAAATCAGGCCACCTTTATAAGTATAGTCTTAACAAATAACTTATCAGAAAGTTTATAAGGTTGAGCAATACTTATCTTTTCATCAGCTTCTATTGGTGTAAATTACTGAGGGTTTATTTGGCTCAATAGATGCTTATACTATGAGATGATAAAAGTATTTTAAAAGAAAGTTCCAATCTTAAATTTAAAACAATATAGGATTTAATATAACTTGCTTTAAAAAGGTATTGTATTTAATTATTTATATAATAAAATTAATAATAAATATTGAAAAAAATAGAAAATTATTTTTAAAAAACTAATTGTTTATGATATTAAATAGTCTTAATTTTCTCTAAAATATTATTCTAATATTTAGACAATTTATCTTAATTTAATTATTTTATTTAATATAAATATTTTGCAAATTATTATCATTTAATTTTAAAATCAAAATTATGTTAGTAATTTATAATAAATATAAATTATCGATGGTAAATAAAATTATATTTTTATTTTTATTTTATAAATATTATATCAATAAACTAGTGGAACATTAGGTTGATTAATATACTCATTAAAGATATTATTCATAATTTCTCAAAAGTATTTGTTTTCAGTTTTTTATTTCACTTTTATCAGAAGCTTCTGCTTTTACCTAATAGCCTCTCTGTTTTTTAACATTTGAGCGGACTTCTGATTTTTTATAACAAAAGTAGAAATCCATCCAAGTGGATTTTGTTGGGAGCAGAAGACTTGGGTTGGATTCGGTTGTCTCTCCATGAGTAGCCAAGTTCCCCTTTGACAAAATAACTTGGGCAACTGTTTTACATGCATGGTTATGTGGTAGACTCTGCTTAAAAGTCAAATCACGATTTCTGATAATAAAATTATTAATCATTCAATAGGAAACTAACATCAAATAAAGTCCATGTTGTTTTTCTCATCCATTTAACTTACTCTTCTGGTGTTTCTGCCATGATTTAGTTTGTCAACCAGTTGGTGTCTAGATATAATGTTTCCCCTTGAGAAAACCCTTCAAATAATGCTTAAAAGTCACATGTTTTGTTTGCTATGATATGTATTTATTTGGTTTAAAATGAATATATTTCCATAATGTGGTCTCATCCACGATGAAGAGATCTTACAATGTTCTTATTAGTTGCACCATGCTAGCTTGATGCTGTTATCTATACTGACCATGTTGATTATCTTTGTTGGTACAGTTAGTTGGTCGGCTTGATAATAGTGCTGTATCAGCCACTGGTGCAAAATTAGCATTCAAGTCTAATGAAGAAGTAGCACTTCAAGTCAGGTCTATTCCTCTTGATGACGTACTCCTCGAGTCAGAATCCGTGCTTTTGCTTAAGATAGATGTTCAGGGTTGGGAATATCATGTGTTGAAAGGTGCTAAAAAGTTGCTCTCAAGACAGAAAAATGAAGCACCATACTTAATCTATGAGGAAGATGAGCGATTACTGCAAGCAAGCAATAGCAGTGCCAAAGAAATCCGAGATTTTCTTCATAGTGTGGGTTATAGTCATTGCACACAGCATGGTACAGATGCCCACTGCACCAAGGACTGATGAAAGTATCTGATCCTTGCCAAGGGAAACAGACCCTAAAAGTGTGAAACCAAAACTTTAAAGGCATGGCCAGTCTCAACTCCGTAGTTGATTCTTGTGGTTTGAGCTCCAAACTGCTTAAAGCAATTGTTCCTAGGAACTGATTATAGCTGTACTTGGATGAAGTTGTGGGGTTTGAGTCAAAATAACGATTTTTTGTTTCTTCACTGATGATCAAATGTGTATTATCTAGCTTTTAGCTTTCTCAGGCCGAAATTTGGCACGTGTTGATGTGATTTTATAATACATTTGCTTTAGATTTTGCAGCTAGCAGCTGATGGATGCTTTCCTTTTTTTGTAGATATAAGACCAGAAATGCTCATTTCTTATGTAAAGCATATTTTTTCAGTTATTAATGGCTCAAAATAGTCTCTCTTGAATCTTTCACTTTGGCTCTCCTGGTATAGTAGCGGAAGTTTTCTATATATTATAAATCAGATCAACCTATCAACTCCTTGGTGGAGAAATCCTAACCGAAAACCAAAGAATCCATATTAAAAGAATGATGATAAAAATTCATTTTCTCAGTATCTGTAATATAATTTTGTTTAATGATTGACAAATTTTATAGTGTCTAAACCTCTTAAACTTGAGACGCTCTAATACAAAAATTTTGATGATTAATTCTTTAAAAAGTTTGGATAGACAAAATTACCGTGACTTAATTATATTACAACCAAGCCAGAAAAAAAAAACATTTACAATTAATCAGGCAAACAATCTACAGAAAAGAAACAAAGTGCTCTATATATAAACATTTTTCAGAGTCTAAAACGAATATTACAGGGCTTTTACTCTTCAAATTCATCTCCACGGCTGGAATTCACCTCAATATCTTTGTAGGATTCAATTCAGTAGACTATACATTTCTAGTTTCAAATGACAAACATAAGAAAGTAATCACAGAGATCAAGACTTCATGCTTCTTTCGGCCCACTAGTCTTGGAAGGACCTGCTCTCTCCACCATAACTTCATAAAGTTGTTTGCCATTCTATTTGCATAAAAAAGAGAGCATGAATTAAGAACTTAAATTGACGAAATAAAGGAGAAAAAAGAGAGAAAGGCCCATCTAACTGCATAATGCCTTGATCATAAGGGTAAGCTTTGTTTCTGATGGTATAACAATATAACTTACAAAAATAACAGGGAAGAAGTGAACTTGTCCTTCAGGTTTCGTTTGCGTCTCTTTGAAATAAACAAGAACAGGGAAATTTGGCCACCAAAGTTCCCAATTCACAAAGGTTGAATATCTGTTGTCAAAATGTAGGTGTTCGTTACCTCCTGTAACAGCAAAAAAAAGAAAAAACACGGACAGAAGCAAGATGCTACTCACTTCCATCGATTTTTTCCTCCTACAAAGACATTCTCGCCTGATTCAGCAAGCTGGTCACCTATTCTGACTTCCTAAAAACAGGACAAGAAAAAAAGCAGAATTATACAATCAGTGAAGAATCAGGAGCAAGGAACAACATTCTCAGGGGGAAAAAAAGGAGAAGCTACATCAAAACCAGGTGTTGTAGTTATATTCTTTACAATAAATGTACCTGAAACAAAAAGTAATTTATTGAAACTCCACATGTTTACTGTAGATTACATTATTATAATACTTTAGTTATTAAATTCTAAAAAAGAAAAACTATATGATTATAGATCGACGGATCCAACAAATGCGTAAGCCATTATAAGTTCTCATATTTAGCTATGTGGGATTAACACTCTTACTATTCAGAAAGCATTAGACCATTAAAGTCAAGTTAGCAAAAGCAGAAAAATCTCCATAAGGATAATCACAATGCAGAATTGCTAACTCTATATGTTCCTCTTTGATAAATGTAGTTTCCTCTGAAAACTGAGTTAGCTTACCAAAGCCTCCTCATCGAAGACAAATCTCACTCTGGTAGTCTGCAAAAAGGAAAGAAAGCTTCAGATGAAACCATGAAACAAAACTACAGAAATAAAATAAAGGTTTATAACATTTCATGAAGTGAGCAGCCCCGAAGTTACACTTGAGGTAAATCCAAAAGAACAAGAACCTATATGCATGTATATTACTATTGATGGGAAGATCTCATCAAACTGGCACTAACTAAAATCTTTTGTATTTGAGCAATGAGTTCAAACCCTATTAAAAACTTGAAATGATGGTTCGTTAAATGGTTGAAAATCAGAGCTTTGGTTATCACACTTTACCAGTTGTTACCTGAAAAAGTAGAAGTAATCCAAGCAGCCCAACTGGTGCAGCTGGTAACAGATTATCTGTATAAGCCAAACCTCCAGCTAGACCTGTTTCAACAAGTATTGCAGATCAACCAGATTTATGGACATTAGACAGTTAGCAAGGATCTAAGGTACAAAGTTTAAAGACTAGACCAAAACTAGACTAGTCTACAATGATAGTTCACTTGTTATCTCCCTGAACAGATACAATTCTGGCAGCATCAGCCATATCATTGCTTGGTTAGGCTCACAATCCCTTAGAAAAACCCAAATCCAAGCTAACAAGATGAAAATCTATAGAGCTCCTTTCTGCCTATAAACCATGGATATCTAAATCAATCATTCCAAATGAAGTCCACAGTAGCTTATTTTCTAGTTAAACCAGATGGCTTGACTATAAAATAAATCAAGCTAAACACCCTCAAAAAAAGAAGCATAACACTAGAGAGCTCCAATGCAGCTCGATATGCAAGTTCCAAAGGGAGGCCGACCCAACAACTCCATGTTACCATTTATGTTAATGACAGCCAAGATAATTTACAAACTACAATGAGATTGTACCTAGATAATTACTAATACTATAAGCACAAGAAAAAATCATGGATGAGACAAAGGGGCAGTGGCAATTTTTCTAACAGTTTCATGATATGCTTCACGAATGTTTAGAAAAGCTCAAGCATACCAAGACAACCTTTGTGGTGACTGAGAAAAATACCCACCAAGTAGGACAATTGGTATCCGATAATCCGGGTCAGGAATCACAGTCTCTCCCCTTTTCACCCTCCTTCCAAGCTGCCATAAAGAAAGAAACCATACATAGCCATAGCCAAGAAATGATAACTGCCTAATCCATCTTAGCCTAGATTTCCATACATTTTGTTCTCAATTATTGGAGCAACTCAAATAAATACCGAACTAAAATCTACAATCCAATCCGAAAATTTTATTAAAACTTCAAGTGACGAAGGGTAAAGAACTACAAACCACTGATGCAACAATAACAGAACCTTTATTGATCATATCAAACTTTCTGCTCACAGAATTCTGATTGCATATCAGTTTGCCGTAGAATGAGCTCCTAAAATCCTTCAAAACCCCACTCACTTCTCGAGCTGTTCAGAATAAACACAAAAATCAGTCCTATATAGCTCCATTTTCATTTTTTTCACTACCTTCAGGAAATTGGTTGGCATACAACAAAAAAATACAGAACACTGAACTCTTAAGATGAACATCAAACGATAAGACTGGCACAATATAATAAACACCCAGTAGAAACGTAAGGAAAGAAAGTAGAAAAGACTTCTGATTGTCAAGTTGCTTACTTTCAGAAGGAAGAAAACGAGAAGACAGCAGGAGAGCTCTGGCCATTTTCCTCCGTTTTCTCTTTTTTTCTTTTTTTTTTTTCTTGTTGGAGAAATAAACTTCTTTTCGAGAACCAGAGTTGCTGGACTTTCTGTTTGCCTCGTAATTCAATTTGCATTGACAACATTACCCCCCCTCTTCTCATACTAAACGACATCGTTTGACGAAAAGGATACCGAACCGGAAGGGCAGATGAGTAAGTTTAGTGAAAAAAATTGGATCCTCTAGCAGGAAGAGTGAGAGCCTTATCTGCTGATAGGCACCTCCATCACCCCAACAACTGAATAAACTTGAAAAGCAGATATTCCCAACTGTGTCTTCAAGCTTTTTGCTTGCGAAAGACCAGAACTTCGAATAAAACTTTATATACAAAGTTGAAAAAAGAATGGCTAATTCCCTTTGTTTCACTCCTGTCTGCCCCTTCAAATCTGCAAACAAACCAGGTATCACCCATTCACTTCCTATCCTTTATCCGCGCAGTTATATTGGAATATGCATATATATGCTTATATATTCTTTTGCAGTATCCATATTGACATCATAATCCTCAATTTTAAGTGTTTAGCCTGCTTGCTGATTATTCAGGGATAATTATTGACAACTCAGTTGCGCGAAAGGTTATCCGGGTGACTGAAGTGTTTCAGAACTCAAGAACTGCCAAACTCCAATCTTTTAATTTGAAGGTGAGACGTTATTACTAACAACTAATGGGTATGCGCTTGAATTTCAATTCTTTTTCTTTTTCAGTTTCTAGTGGGTAAAAACGCCACAAACATTGGGGAGGTGCTGTTTTATGGCAATTTTACTAGTGGGTTTAAGACCAAGTTCTTATTGTTTATTTGAAATTAATGAATATTGATGAGATAAATGCCTTATGGAATCACATTTTTTTTTGGTTTATTGGATTTGGTTGGTAGTATTTCGTTTACTCATTTATAAGACCAAGACTAGAAGTAGGGAATTGCTGGTTTTTGTCTTGTGAAGATATTTTTTTGCTGATTGCCCGTGAAGTTTTCTATATATTAGGCCTGGTCTGATTCATTTCTCATTCTATTCCTATATAATTGTCATTCTTAATTTTCATAAGACATGTATATGACAGTATAATTTTTTATGTTTGAGCTATCCCTCACTCACCTTAAATTTCTTAGGTAGGGGTAGTTTAAACATGACAAATTATGTTATAATCATAAAAGGCGAAAATTAGCAAAATAGAATGAGACTTAAGCTAAATGGATTCTGAGATTAAGGTACAGTCTGGGAAATGGAGAATTACTAAAAAGAACTTACTTGTACGATTATGTGGTGGAATTGTTGGGTGCTCGAGTTTTATGGCTTGGTGATGGTTGCTTTCTAGTATTCTCATGGCTGAAAGAATTGCCGGGGCTAGAATCTTTTATTTTTACTTTTGAAGACTTCTTATTGTTTTCTCTAATTTCTTGGCTGCAGACAGATTTTCCATTCTGACTTTATATTGGTTTAACAGGCAACAGATAGTAATCCAAGCACCAAATCAAACAGCATTGTCTGTGCTGACTGTGATGGGAATGGTAAGCACAAAAAGTAAAAACAAAAGAATAGCAGCTATTCTTGTTCGTCTTCCTTGCATTAATGCTTTGCTCGGTTAATTTTCCTGGACTAATCTCCACGGCCAAGGTAACATTTTTTAGCAGTTGATGCTGTTTGAAAATGTTCCCATATTTGTCTGTGGGAAGAGTTGTAGGGTGTATTTTACATGTTATTATCTGTTATCTACTGAGCAATATTGGCAACTTATTGATGCAACCATAATATCTACGGCCCAATGTCACTTTCGGAACATTGTGTTCGAAGTACTAGAGATGGTCCTTCTTATATAATAGGAAAGTTATAGAGTCATTTTTTGCTCTTCTCTCGTCCCCTACAGGAGGAGAGAGTTCCTTTGCTTTGGTTAAAAATTTATGGTACTTTTGATATGGTATTTCTAATATTTACTTGACATTGAACTGGAGGAATTCTTTTCATCTGACGCATGGCATTCTTCATGCTCTTTTTAATCTGTATAATTTGTGTAATAGAGTTTCTATAATCTGTATGAAAAAGAAATAATTTTTTGAACCTTTCATTCATCCCACACTGACGAGGCTATGGTTTTGTTTGAAAATTATTCTTGAATTTAGCAAAGAATATATAGGAACTGTTATGGTATAGCTGCGAGAAGGTGAAGGATCTATTTGGCAGCTTCTCTCATTTTTATTGGTGCATGTATGTCAAACATTGCATCATATGGTAGATACTTTCGAATTAACATACGGTCTCAAAAATTATTTTTCTTTAGTGACGAGATTTTAAAAAAATAAAATGTCATACATGTGATTCGAGAATTATAATCGTCTATTTATATCGACATATTTTTATATTATCCAATTTGTTCATCATAAAATGAGAAATTATAAAAATGGTATCCGCACATATTAAATCTATACCTAAATCCGATGCATTAAGGTTCAATTCCATTTAACTGTACTTGATCATTTTTAAACGGACTCATTAATCGATAGCCTATTACGCATAGTAAAGTCCACATTAAACCCATTTATCAAAAAATCCAGCAATCTCCTATTTAGGTTTTATGTGATACCTTAACTATGCGTTAAATAACCGTAAGAGTATTTAGAACTGTATTAGTAATATCTGAATGCATCACCAAACAATCTCGTTCATCAATCATAATGACATAGGATCAAAACGGTTTTTGTTACAACTATCATAACTAAACCAATTAATGGTCACGTATATTAGTATAACCGAACGAAATAGATTAAATATGAATGTACAACATGAAAATTACATGTTATGTGATTTAAGCATGCCTATTTTCAATTGGTTCTACTTTAACCTTAGTGAGATCACCTGCAAGAAAACTTAGAAATAATATATAACCCAAATTTATAAGGAGCCCGAATATTATTGATAGAGGAAGTCATAGCTTTAGAATTGCTCAGTTAATCATATTATTGTGGCTATAAGCTAATTTATTGCATCAGAATTGTTAGCCTCGTAGTACTTCCAAGAAATTTAGTTTTTAACCTACATTTTGCATGAACTTTTCCTTTTGCTAATATTTCAGATTCGGATCTGTAACTGACTTTGGGCCGCCCTTGTTTTCCTTCCTGATCCCTCAGGTGCAGTAGCATGTAGCCAGTGCAAAGGAACAGGTGTTAATTCTGTAGATCACTTCAATGGACAGTTTAAAGCTGGTGGATTATGTTGGCTTTGCAGGTGAGATGCACCGATGAATCTGTACTCTTCTTTATTTTGCTAGAACGTTTGATGACGAAACCATTTAACGCACGTCAGTGTTTTTTCATCGTTATTTTCACTGTTGTACGATATGGTAAATTAAGCAAGTAGATCAAAACAAGACAAAAAGACACACAGAACTTAAGTAGTTTGGTCGATATGATATACTCATTGGAGGCTCTCCAAGTTCATTATGAAGAATTTTAGAAATAATACTGTCCCTCTCTTGCTTTTCCCTGACTTCCATAAACTCCAACCTCACAATAAATCAAAGATGTTTGTTCTAATTTCTGAAGGTAAAATTACAAATATGTATAACTGCGTATCTTAAAATCAAGAAACACCACAAGTCTGTCAGGCATACTGAGGTGGCCAATTACCAGTCTGAAGAGGGATAGAAGATTGGAGAGAAAAGGAAGAAGCTTTGGAGAAGAGCACTAGAAGGTAATGGGAGACTGAGAAGAGGAAATAGGTACAAAAAAAAAAAAGCAGAATGCAGAGTGAACAGGCAGGAAGATAGATAGTCAAGGATAATTCTTTACTGGATTTTTCTTGATGCTTTTACATCATAGCAGGGCCAATTTACTAACAGCTATTCCTTGGCTGCAGTTTATTTGATCTTGACACTGTTCTTTATGTCATCCTACTTCGCGGACTCAGTGAGTCATGTTTTCTTGCAGAGGGAAAAGGGATATTTTATGTGGATCCTGCAATGGAGCTGGGTTCGCTGGTGGTTTCATGAGCACATTTGACGATTAAACAGCCACAGATAATTAGATCTTTCTTTGTTGTTTGCTAAAGTTTTGGCTTAATCACCAAAATGTTGCTGGTAAACTTGAGATTCTGTTGAATCGGAAGGAAAAACAAAATGTAATCATATTCGTGTTCGGTCAGAGTTAAAACTACGACTTTTCGCTTTTGAAACAGACGCACTGTCCACTGATCTACAGGTCTACCTAATTAGTTTTGTAATAATATGTTCTCTATTTTATGAAATCTTTGTATTCTAATTTTAAGTATCTTTTTATTAAAAGAAATCTTCTAGTGTAGAGCTTAAGAAGTATGTAAAAAAATTTCATTGAAAAAAAACAAGTGTAAGAAAAAATAAAAAGTATAGTTAGTTGTATTTTAGGAGAAATATATAATTTTATTAATGATTTTTTATTTTTCTATAAAAATATATATAACACAATTGTTAAATTATTAATAAAAATTTTTAAAAAATTATTATTAATAATTTAATTTATAATATTTTAGGGTCAATAATTTAAATTCAAAATATTAATTATTCTTGAACCCAAATGTATTATTTATGATATTTTTCATGAGAGTGATTGGACCCACTCAATTTAGTAGGTTCTTTTTTATCTCACATACCCAACTAGGTTTAGGTTTAAGTTAGGGTCAATGACAAACACCAATTGAATGTAAGATACATATATATATATATGTAAACTTACTTCATTTTTCAAACAAATTCAAAAAATATTTTAAAATTTATTTACAAATGTACATGCAATTCAAGTGAAAAATCTATTTATATATTAAATTTAAACAACATAAACCAAGTTTTTAGTGAAACTTAAAATGCATTGCTTATATATATTATATTTCATATCTACATTGAAGTTAATTTTCATCATTTCAAACAAATAGATATATACTATTCAATGATTTATACAAATTCAATTAACGTCTTAGTGACAAGAATATTCTTCCATAGATTGGTTCAACCAAAGCAATAATTAATAAATAAGTACTTATTTCATTAACAATAATAACACCATAATATGTCTTGTAAAGTACTAATTAAACACGATTATATCACTCTGATTATTTAATTAAATTATTATTGAAAATTGATTGATATTTTTCTCCTCCTCCTCCTCCTCCTCCTCCTACATATCAGCAGAGAGAGAGGCCCTACGGCACTCATTAACCCCATACCAGACACCATTTGGTAGATAAACATTATAATAGTATGTCACCGTCTTCGTATATGTGCCGTAGATCTTAACACTCTCGGGTTTCCAGCCGTCCGATCCACTCCTCAGCAGGTACAGATAACAGATGTCACGCGTACAGGGTCCCTTGATTTGGAACGTATCTGTCGAACACCTCTCGAAGGTCCCTGAATACGGGTCATCAAGCCTCTTTACATAAACCTGTTCATCAATCATGGTCATCAAATTAAAAATCCACCAATTACCCATTAATCACCATTCGGCTATCTAAAATGGGTTGCTCTTAGTTCTGGGTGTAATATTTGTTTGGACGCCGAGAAAGTTCGGGAAAAGCGGAGTAGAAACGAGATCCTCAATACCCAAAATCTAAAGGAAAAACAGAAACCCAGATTTCCCTCTTTTACCAAGCCAAGTCAACGTGCATAAATCAAGCCTTCAAAAGGTTGACTAATTCACTAAACTGGAAAAGTAAAACACAAATGATCTCTTTAGATTATACATATATACAAACCTCGTTCCCGTACGCATCACCAAATGCTATACTGACTTTGTCTCTGGTGTAAGCCACAGAAGAGCAGCTGGTCTTGATGATAACTGTGTAGGAGCAGCTTCTTGCATTCAGTAATCCACTCTGTTAACAGCAAAGTAGTTACGTAAATACACGTTTAGAGACCGAAAAGAAAAAAAAGACGATTACTCATCTTCTCGAAATTTTTACTCTGAGGATATGTGTTTGAGAAATTAAATGACCTGGTTGGATTTGGGGGTGAAGGATTTGAGAAGATGAGGCTGTGGAGAAGTGATGGATCTGGAAAATGAGTGTGTGAAGAAGAAGACGAAGGCGAAAATGAAGAGGAGAAGAGAGGGTAGCTTAACCATTTTCTGGGCTAGCTACCGCTCCTTTGATTATTGACTATTGAACTCTGAGTTTTGCCTTATCTATGGTTGCCATCAGTACTATTTATATTTAATCTTTTTACAGGGAATCAGAATAATTAATACAACCACAGCAGACGTAAGGAAGGCACGATTTAACAAGAAAATAGCACATAATAATTTGACTCATATTATTTTAAAAGAAATACTAATTATTTAACTAAAAAATAATTTTTAAATGTGTCTTTATAAGTAATTTAAAGTATTTTGTATATTAATAAATTTAAATTTTTATACATGTTCGTCTAAAAATATCATATAACCGAAACTGTATATTTCTCTTTGCTTTTTAATTATTCTGTTGGTATATGATTGTCTCCAGTTTACTCTTATTCACCTTTCTTACAAATAAATTAAAAAAAAAAAAAAAACATCTATTAACAAAGGCTCTTAATTATAGGGTCAGGCCAACCTTCTGCGGTTAACCACCAGAAGACTCATTGTACGTATGGAGGCATTTGGACTGCCTGCCTCATTTTGATTTCCAGAAACATTCTCTATTTTCATCCGATGGTGGCTCTCAAAAGCTTTGCAAACTCTAGCTCGCACTTTTAGTGAAATTCTTATCAAGATGATGCAATTGCCAGGGAACAGAAAAAAGACAGTTTTTGGATGCAAGAGGATAAACAAGAGAAAACTAACCCTCTTAAGGGGTAGTAAGACTCACGTTCGAAGAAGAGACCAAATATCTGCTTGTGTAACTAATGACTTTGTTTAACCACATAATTAACCTGTTTCAGCACACCTAGACTACAGTCCAGTCTGATTCTGAATGCTCCAAGAATTGAGACTTCAACACCAAAATGTCTCGCAACTCAGAATTTGTTTCAGTGATATATATACATTACTACAAGTTTATTTGGTTTATACTTCTGACCCTATAAGGCAATCCATATTAGGCAATAACGGTCTAGGTATTCCCACTTTTCTTTCTCAATGAATTTTCTTTTCTAATATATATATATATCAGAGAAAATCTCAAATCCTTAAGTTATGCACAACATAAGTAGCAGTTTCTTGATTTTGTAGCTTGAATTGGTGAAATATTAAAAATTTACAACAGCCAGGGATGTAGAGGCTTGCGCCACTACTTACACAATATCACAAGACAAGGAGCTGTGATGAGCGAGCATCATGACAATATTAGTCGGAGTATCTCCCCTGAATGCTTGAATGATTTCTCGGTTTCTTCCAAACAACGATTCTTTTCTTCCCTAGTCCAGCCCTGTGCAGATTTATGCAAAATTATGGCACTTTTAGTTACCGGTTTAATAAAGGTTATATGTCCAATTGTGAATATGTAAATATAATTTACAGCACAAGCTGAGCAGAGATTTTGATCAACTTTACAGAGCATTTTTCAGGCAGACAGAAGATAGCTACCTCAGCAACCTTGTTCAGCTTCTCTCGGACATTATTCAACAGCTTGGAAAGGTCTCCATCCCATTTATAGAACTCCAACTCCTTGTTATTAAGTATCATCTCAGAAACCTGAGATGAAGGGAGAAAGAGTTCCACATTAAATGAATTCAATTCCCAAATTTAAGTCTGCAAACGCATTGCATAGCCTTGCGTCCTTGTAATTATGGTTACCATCACAATCTTGAACATGCTCCAATAGGTTAAATTTTGTTTACCTTTTTCCCAATCATTCGACCACCAGCACTATGAGCAAAATATATATTATAGAAGTGGCATATAAAGGATTGAGGATCCTTCTCAGATAACTCCTTAAGATATTCTGCATAGGTAATACCAGGAGAAGAGGGTTCTGGAATGGAGTAGCCCTGCTCTTTGAACCCCTCCAAATCCTTTGCCAATTTCCCAGACCTTTCCAACCCTGTATTTCTGAACTCAGCATCTACATCAAGAAAATGCAAAAGTTATAGGCTTTTCTATTTAGAAGAAGATGAAATGTGCAAGTTAGATATAGTTGTTAAGCAGGCTAGTGGAGACATTGGGACAAACATGATAAATGACCCTTGGAAGTTTAGAACCTTCATCACAGACTCACCGACAAGCATTCCAAGCCATTGACACTTATTCCAAATAAGCATTAGGAAATGGTTTACTTCGTTAGTTTTTGCATACAAGACAACAATGATTTATTCTATAAAAATTTGAAAGAACATAAGGATAACCAACTCTACTTATGTCATAAGCTAGAACTTCTTGGAATTAGACAGTTATCCCACTATCCTCATTTCAACAAATCATGCCTCATATTTACAGTTCCCCCTACTAGTCAGATATTAAAGGCCTAGTAATCCATGTTAACCGAAACAGGTTAAGTTTTCTTTTCTTTTCATACGGCATACGCTGGGTATTAAGAATATGATAGCTGATAAATGCTGGGGTCTTAATTGCTAATTTTTCTGCTTATAAGTAACTTTAAGCACTCTACTCTGAAATCCCTGGCATTTGATAACATAAAAAACAGAACTAAAGTAAAAGACAAACACCTTGTTTAACGTTTTAGGTTCTTATTTCTTTCATCTAACAAATTTATTTAACTATTCTCTTGATATCTACTTAAAATTAACGATACATAAAATAATATAATTTATGAAATATTTATAACAAATATGTTTTCTATTAATTTATTAAAAATATTATTTTTTAATCAATACTTTATTCAAACGCATAATTACTTGCTTTTTTAAATAAAAATTTGCTCATTTCAAGTAACTTAGTACAACTTTTTGCTTTAAGCACATTTTCTTTTTGCATCCTAAATAGCCTCTAACTACTCTCTAAAAGATCCCTAGTGCTAAGAAATCAGCATGCTCAAATTTAGAAAAAGAAATATACGTTGTCCTGAAGTCAAGCTTGTGAAATGTTTTAGTCAGCAAGAAATCTCCCTCCCCTTTTTGGTTATCTCTAATTCACAGTATTTATTGTCAGCTTTCTAGTTGTTTATGCTTTACGCAGAATTTGAAAAAAATACTTGAGCAGTTTATTTGCTTCTTGCTCTCTCATTCTTTGGTCACGTTATATGCACAAGATTTTATCAGGAAATGGAGATTTTTAAACACTTAAAAACAGTGTTGCTAATCAATCAGGAAAAGAATGAATGAATGAATGAAGTCTTGCCCATTCAGAAATAGGACGAGGAAACGCATAGGACAGGTAACAGACTCTAAAGCCACCAACAACTTATTTGTAATCCAAAAACCATCCATCAAATCCATTGTCTAGAAACAAAAGAAAGGTTGCTCCTGAAGGCAAACTCCTAAAGCTATGCAAATTGCAAACTAACTTCTTTCCAATAAACTATTCTCAACAGCAGAAAATATCTTCTTAAAGGTTCTTATGTGCCATCAAGGCAAAAGGCCAACATATATATGCACGCGCGTGCATACACATATATTCTTTAGGAGAAAAAAGGCCAGGTTAAACTTTTAGCCTATTATAACTATCTCAACTAAAAAAACTTAATTACCATGAAATATTTTTTCGCCCATAAACTTAATAAACTTATTAAAACTTAATTCAGTTTGATCACTGCAATCTCACTAATATACTAATTTATTAAGTTATCGATCTCACTAAATTTAGTATTACAAATCGGTCACCATCAGGTCATAATATACTCACAAAGTGACAAGTTCTACGTTTTCAGTAGGTTACTGTCAACTCATAATATATCAAATGTTTTTTTTCCATAAATATAATACACTCGCTAAAACTTAACCCAACTTGATCATTGCAGTCTTATCAATACACTAATTTATTAAATTTTCAATCTTACTGAATCAAATACTACAAGGTGATCATTGTTAACCCATAATATACCCACCAAGTGGCAAACTCTACATTCTCATATCCGAACTTATGACTTTCAAGTTAAATACAATGCTTTAAGTATTCTATCATCGTATGCACGTATATATTAGATTCAATAAATGAGCTTTCTTAGACAAGAAATCTATGTTCTAATCTACCCTTCTTCTCACTCGTCCAAACCATACACCACCCCATCATATTTAAGAGAGATGCTAGCTTTGATGAACACATTCGGTCCAGAACTATTGCTGCCGTCGCTAGCCGAATCATCTTTAACCAAAACAGAGCTATTAAGATGTCAAAAAAACGGAATAAGAGATGCTCTTTTGACATACAGAGCAAAAGACAACTCCCATTAAAAGCACAGAAGCCTTGGTAGAACTCAATGACATGCTTTCCTCCACAACAAGCATTTAATACAAGAAAATTATCAAATTAAGCATGAGACAAAAAGAACAAAACGAATTTTTCAAAAAATAAAATGAGCACTTTAAAAACCAATAACCCAACTAGAAAGAAAGCTTCTTTCCTGTTACTTACAGCTAGGAAATGCAGCCTTTTCAATTATCCCTTCAAGAGTATCATACACCAGTTTGCTATCCACAAGGAACCTCAGGTATCCACCAACAGAAGGCTCCCATTTGGTGACTTTCTGCTCCTCCGGCTCCTTCACTTCCTTCTCCCCCTCTTTGGCCTGCTCCTTGGTGTGCAGTCTCATAGCGACAAACCTCATCTCCTCCACAAATCCCTTGGCCTCACCAGGGTACCGCTTCTTGGGCTTCTCCGCAGTGGTCGCCGACACGATGGCGCTCTTCAACGGCATGACTGTACTCGTTCGGGGCGCCTGAAGCCAAAGGGCAGACGGTGGCTTTTTGGCCAAGAAACTCGAACTAAAACCGGGGTTTGCGGGCACCACAACCGGGTTTGGGAGATGGGTTTTGTTAAAAATGGATTGAGATTGAGAAATTGGGGTTAAAGAAGCCATTGATAACACGAAAGCAAATAGAGGTTAGCTCCCGAGGATAATGAGTATACGTAACTGGTGGAGTATCAAAGATAAGAAAAGAAAAAAGAGCCAACGGAGATTTCGAACCCTCGATAAATTCTACCAATTATCAATGGAGTTTGGCTGAATTGTCGGTTCAAGTACTCTTGAAGCTAAAGCGATAAACACAGACACAATTCAACCCAATTATTGAATTAACCAAAGCAATAAAATACAATATAAATAGCACTAGAAAAGGAAACACGATTATAAATAATAGCGGTCAGTGATGGAGTTGAAGTATGGGTCTTCTCTCCTCCCCTCTCTTTCTCGTAGTTATCCGGGTAAATTAGCAGTCAGAGAAATGGCCTTCCAATTATTTTAAGGTTTTAGGCATTGAGATTTGAGAATCAGAATCTTCTAGGATGCAAAATTATGGCCAGGGTGGTGTTTTGCCTTTTGAAGTTAAGGACGGCGTCGTTTTCGTGCATTAGTTCTGTTTATGCGGTGTTCGTTTGTTGTGTCTGTGCCTTGGGAGAATAAAGTATGGGGAATGTTTATTTCTTGGTTCTTGTAATATTTTAATATATTGTTTGTATTTTGTTTGGTCTGCTTTGCTTTAGCTTGTCTTCTACGTTCTCTTTCTCCCATGAACTTGTCTACTTAATTGCCTTAGAAAGGAGCTTTTGCCCTCTTAAGGGTTATTCTTGATGTGATTTATTTTCTTATTAAAAATTTCGTATGTTGAGTTAATAAAATTATCTCTAATTATTTACGTAGTTATAATATTAAGAATTTTATTTAATACATCTCTTACCATTTGATAGTTCTTAATATTTAACTCTATAAATAATTTATTTACTAATAAATACACTTTTATGATTTGAATTTTTCATAGTTTCTAATTAACTACATTCCACCACTTATGTTTTTTGAGTAAGATAATCTCAATTTATTAAATAAAAAAAAAATATATATATATATATATAACTATCATAAAATATCTTAATAATTGATTAATTATATATTTTTATTCATAAATATTAATAAATTAAATATGATAAGATTCAAAACGAGCGTAAACAAATAAAGTACACGATATTTTACTTTTTCTCGTGTCTTACTCTATTTTCTTTAAGAGATTTTGTTAACAATCCTTAGAAATTAATAAAATATTTAATCTAATAAAATTTTTTATTAAATTTGTTAGAATATAATAATTATCATTCTTAGCGAAACGTAATAACTACTAATATTAACAAATACTATTTTGTAGATAATAAATGAAAAAAGAATATGGACCCATCACGTTGAAAAAATTACAAATATATTATTGTGATATATATATAATTTATTAATTGCATTAATGTTTCATGATAAATAGTTAATTTAATCAAAATATGTAATTATAAAGTGCTTTTATCTTTACGAAATATTCTCCTTTTGAAAACAAATGAATTTTATTTTACTTATGTAATGAATTAATTTTAGTAAATAAAAACCCACCACTCAATTATATAAACCTTGTACCTTGAAATTGATAAAATCCTCATAAGTCAGCATCTAAGTCGCTTTGGCCGAGTGGTTAAGGCGTGTGCCTGCTAAGTACATGGGGTTTCCCCGCGAGAGTTCGAATCTCTCAGGCGACGTTTAATCGTTTTTTACTTTTCAAATTTTTAGTAAGAAACGAAAGTCAAGATTTTTTTGCACCCTTTTGTTTTTTTTTTTTTGGCCTTTTTGTGAGATTTTTCTCCTGTTAACTTCTGATTCTCTAGAAGCCAATCTATGAAAATTTCATTATTTTCCTGCCAACTTGTCGTAATCTTGAAGCAACAATTGAGGCGGATGTCTATCCGTTTCATTATTTCACCCACTGAATCAACACAAACTTTCCGACCAAAACTTCATCAATTAAACTTGTAGCAGACTTCTCTAATTTCCCCTTCATATCCAGTCTTCACTTCAATGCTGCTCATTTTAATCATCGCCTGTGAAAACTCATGATCAAATCTCAAACCCAGCAAACCCCTGAAAGTGCCAGCATACTTTCGCACAACCTCTCGAGTAGCAGCGTCGTCCCAAAGCCTCTGATCCGACTCCAAAACGCCGGTACCGTCTCGGAGGTTCTTGAAGAAGCTCACATCAAACTTGTCGGGAGTGTCTTTGTCCAATGGAACCTCGTTAAGTCCATCTCCGTTTTGGGGGCATACCGATTTGAGTTGAGCCAGAAAGGGTTGGTTAATGGTTGGGTCTGAATTTCCGGTCCTCGTGAAGTTGTAGAGACGGTATTTGAAAAATCTGCAGTCTGTTTTGCCTATGGTGTGCGCCCCTGCATCCATCCGTATCATCAACAACATGAATTGTATTATACCTATAGAACTGTTTTTTTTTTTTTTTAATTTTTAATTTAGTTTTTATTTTTAAAATTTAAATGTGTTTTACTCATAAAATTATATAAGTTGGTTTATAATAAAGAGAACAAAAATGAAAATAATGGTAAAGTAAGAAATTTTAAAGGAAAAAAATTGTCAAGTATAACGGCTAGTTATATGTAATTTATCAATTGGGTCCATTGTAAAAATATATAAGATAAATTATTTCAATTAGAATGGCTCAAATTTTGTTTTAACTAAAAATCTATGCATATATATTAATTTTAAGATTTAGACATATACAAGTATATAACTCAATTATATATATATATATTAAGAATTGTAATTGAATAGGAATTTAATCAATCAAGAAGCAAAATTAGTACCAACTAGGGTTACAAGATCATGATCATCAAGGCCTTTAGCTGCAAACTTTTGCCTCTGAACATAAACAGAATCAAGAGGGGAAGGTAAGCTTGAGGTCACTTGGGATGATGAAGAAATCCTCCCATCTCTTCTCCCTGTTGGCACTTTCCAACTCGGACCATCACTCTGCAACATATGAAATCCAATTACAATTTAACCTAGTTTGTATTAAATTTCTTTTTCAATTTAACCCATAATAATATTTTTAAATTAATTTTATATGTGTAAAGATTATACCAAATCAACAGCATCACGAGCTGCAAGAGCAACAATATCAGCACAGGAAACTACACCAGGACAGGACAACTCGAGCTGTGATTTTGCATCTTCAATTACTTGAAATCCTCTCAACCCAAGATTCGGAAACGCACTTCTCTCAGACGATGATCCTGTGATCAGCACCGAACCATCGCATCCCTATATACAATTAATTGGTGTGGTTAATAATAATCAAGCACTTAATTATGAAAAATTAGTTTAAAAGAAAAATTACCTGGACGAAACAGTCATGGAAATGGAGCCTGAGCAAGGCAGGAGCAATGGAGGGGTCGTTCTTGAAGTGGTACTCAACAGTAGACCTTACAATGGACTCAGCTTCTGGGCAAGAAGAAGAGTAATACCCATTGCTTAACCCTTCTTGGCTGTGAACTGATTGTAAGGCTATACCCAAAAGTAATACCCAGTAATTACTGCTAATTCCCATATTTTTTTGTATCTGTATGATCTCTAATGCCTAGACTTCTCAATTAGGTATATGTCCTCCTCTCTTGCTACCCATATATATATATATATATATATATGTATAGGAGTATGTACTCGTGGATATTTGCAGTTAAGTAATGTACTTGTATATATGGATTTGGTCGTCAGCTACTTTATTTTTTGATAATATATGTGTTTTGGGTAAGATTCAATTGATTTTGGGTCTTTTAATATTGTAAACAGCTTCCTTTTTGGGTGGACATGAGTTGGGGCTCAATATACCAAATGGAGATTTTACTTTGTTCTCCAAAAAAAAGAGAAGAAATGGCTTGGTGGGTATGGTTAGAATTGTTTAAGGAGCAAAAATTAGATATTGGAGAAATTAAATATAGTTATGTATATAATTTTGATGTATAAATAAATTAATTTTGATTTATCTTCAATTTTATAATTATAAACTTTTTGTCTATCTATAATTATATCATATTCATGTTCTTATTTAAGTTGAAGTTACATAATTTGCTGTTACTTGTCTGATTTACCAATGTCTACTATTTAACTACTAGTACCCAAGTTGGATATGTGAGCACTAAGAGGATGAGTACTAAATTAAGATTCCTAATTTGACTTGGGAAGCCAATTATTCATCCTTCCACTTTTATATGAATTTTCATATAAAATCACTTTTATTTTAAATTAAATTTTTGTTCTATTCAATTGAATGCAAATTTCTAAATAAATTCTACAATATTTATGAATTTGTTTCAAACATTATAGTAAAATTTAATTCTTACTAATTTTAAATACAATGAAGAATTAGATTCTCATTTTTTTAAAAAAAATAAGATAAAAGTGAGAGTTTTTGGATTTTTTATCTACAAAAAGGGCTTTATGTGAGATTCAATGCGCGTAACAGACTATTAGTTTATTGGGTCCATTTAAAAATGATTAATTTCTGTCAAATGATTATATGTCTTAATGTTTCGAGATTAAGTATGAACTTGTAATATGTGCATATATTATATTTGTAATTTCTCATTTTATGATGAACAAAAATAGAAAATGACAAAAATTAACGATATAAAAAGACGACTATGGTCCCCAAATCGTACGTATGTTTTATTTTATTTTTTTGTTATCCCATCAGCAGAAAATAAAGTGTTGAAAAATCACGTGTCGATTTAGAAGACCTACCGTACTACGCAAAAATTCATTCTACTATAGATTCATATACGCTTCCGTATTCGTTTTTTTTAATTTAGTACAAGTAGCTGCTTTGACTTAATTTAGTTCTAGCTAGAGTAAGATGAAATATACATTTAATATATTGTAATTTTATTAATATAAAAGGTAGATATATAATTTTTTATAAAAAATTAAGTGATATATAGATAGGAATAATAATATAATTGAAATCAATGTCTAAAATAAAGATATATAAAAACATAATTTAATTCAAATTTATAATATTTTTATTTAAAAAAATGTAATAATTATTACATTAATTAGTAATTAATAAATTAAATATATAAAGTAAAAATACATTTAGAATTGATGTAGCGATTCAGAACTTAAAAGAAAATAAAGTTATAAATTAAATGCGGAAACGAAATAATAGAGTTTAGCGTTTATATTCCTTACACAATAATTTAAAATGCCCAATATGGCTACGGGAATGTCCATTCTAAAAGAACAAACAAAAATTAAAGAAATAAACAAATGTAATATACTGAGCATTCTAGGAGGACCTTCACTAACTTTTGAAGGGAGTCTTGGTGGTAAACTATTCACAACCCTCTTGTTGTTCAGAATATAAGTTTTGGTCCTCTTGATCTAAAATAGTTAATGAAAGGGTGAGCTACACTATTCTAGTAAAAATATCACACTACTCACCAATACAGAAATTGAAAGTTAATAAAAATTATAAACACAACCAATGAAGCTTTTAATTTAAGTAAATTCATTTATCATAAGAAAAATTATTTTATGCATATATTTACCGTTGCAAGATTTTTAAAATCAACCTATAGATACAATAATTCAAATAATATTCTAATATCATTTTCAGGTGAGTAATAACAAGCATTTTCCTTTTTTATTTGCCTACTTGTATCCCTAGGGACCCAGAAGGATATCTCACTACGCGTGAATTAATATTCTACATTGTCAACTAACCGATCGTCCCATACCATGTCCGATATGAGCGTCAAAAATATCATTCTTCATACTCCATCCGGTATAATGGTGAATTAAGCTGTCCCCATACCCCGTCCGGTATGAGCGCCAAAACTATCATTCTTCGATACCCCGTCCGGTATGAGACAACGTTCACGGTAGGATTCTCTATGTACCCGGTCCGTTCACCATCTCCCATGATGTCCAGTAAGGCTATCATTCATTAATTCACATAACCAATCAATTTTTCGTTTGCATATTAATTTGTAATTTCACAAATCAACTGTAAATCACACAAGATAAGAAATATATATATCAAGAAAACACAAGTGAATCATTCAACCATTCCAGTATATTCTCATGTATTTAAAACTGTAAAAGTGAACAATCAGTTACACAGGACAAACAAATAAATGACTAACCGGTTTCAGCTTCATTAGTAACCTGTAATTATTCTCAAAGTTTTCTAAATTACACAAAATATCATATTATCGATTATTAAGCGTCAATTCCATAACAGAGAATAAGGTAAGTGATTCTTACCCGAATCGGTGCATGAAACACTAAATTTTTTATTGCACCTGCTGGCAGTCCTCGGGTTTCCTGAATTTTCCTACGGAGATTAAAACATACTTCACGTATTTAAAAATACCCCAAAAACCTAAAATCAGTGTTAAAATCATTTTTCGGCTAATCTTGGGGTTTCGGAACGGTGGCACCGTTATGCTTCAGTGACGTCACCTCCGCCCGCAGCGGTGGTTTTCCTCAGTCTAGCCGTTTTCGGCTGATTTTAGCCAATTTCAGTTGGCTTTATATCATCCCTGCGAAGAAACACGTTAGGAGGTCTCGATTGCCCGAAAAAAATCAAAAAACTAGAAACCTACTGGTGATTGGATTTTTCGGTATGGCAGCTCCACCGGTTCATCTTCATAGTTGGGTATTTTTCTAAAATCAACATGTAGAAAATATAACGGTGGAAAAATCGTACGAAACAGAAATCGGAAAGGGGCTCATCGGAGGCGGTTGCACGTTTTGCCTGCGGCGGCTCTATCGGACTTTACCCACAATTTCTAGCTTACCCGTCATTTATTTTGCTCCAATATGGCCACAGGGGTGCTCATAATCGAATTCTGAGTGGGTTGGAGAATTTTTACCTTTTTTAGCAGTTGGAAGTGGCTCCAGTGCGGCGGCGGGTGACGGTCGGCTCCCTTCTCCGATGGCTGATTCTTCTTCTCCAGCGAGAGGCTAGTGGCTAGGGCTCAGGTCCTGTGTGATGCAAAATATTTATACCCATCTTGCATTAATCTAGGCAATTATCGCATTTAATCTCGACCATCCGTCGCGTTTAAGTAGGAAACAATTTAGACCGTTCATCGCATTTGATCGCGACCATTCGATCGCGTTTGAGGAGGAAAAGGATCTGAGCCGTCCATGCGTATGGGAATGCTTCTGGGTCATCCGATCGTGGGGGCATGCAGATTGTCAGTGTGGCCTCCCGCGTGGCACCGAGTCAGCTTGCCTTACCACACGGTGCACTTCAATTCGTCGATGCTGCTGATCGGATGGTCCAACGTTGCGTAATTTTTTAAAATTATATTCTAACCCTCAGTTTCTAATTTTTCTTTCAAAAATACCCCCGAACCCAATTTTTCACATCTTTTATTAAAATTATTTTCAATCTCATTCCTGATTTATTTTTTCTAAATAAAACAAAATTTTTATTAAATTAATCTATAAAATGTATTTTATTTTATTTTTTTTATATATCTCTAAATTAACAAAATTTATTCCGGACTAATTCTCTGATCCCAGGTATTACAACTCTCCCCCTTTAAAAGAAATTTGATCCTTCAAATTTGTCACTCTCACTTAATCAAACAGTTGGGGATAATGAGCTATGAAGTTTGATTCTAGCTCCCATGTGGCGTCACTCTATGTGTGATTCTACCATAAGATCTTAACGAAAAAAAAATTTCGGTTGCAAAGTACTCTACTCTTTCGGTCTACAATGCCTACTAGTACCTCTTCGTAGGACAAATCATCCTGCAGTGAAAGGGGCTCGTGGGCCAAGATGTGAGAGAGGTCCGAATTATACTTACATAGCATGGACACATGGAACTCATTATGGACTCTGAATAGTTCTGGAGGTAGTGTCAGTCTATAGGCAGCGGTACCAATTCTGTCTAAGATCTCAAATGACTCAATAAATCGGGGATTTAGTTTTCTTCTCTTGCCAAATCTACTGATTCTCTTGAAATGGGTGACCTTGAGGAACATTTGATCACCTTTCTCAAATTCCAAATCTCTCATCGGGGTGTGCGCATAACTCTTCTGTCTGTTCTGAGTCATCTGGATGTTCTTTCTGATCTTAACTATTTTGGTTGTAATCTCATCCACAAAATCTAGGTCGAACAATTTTCTATCACCCACCTCTTTCTAATAGATCGACGATTTACATGGATAACCATATAACGTCTCGTACGGAGCCATGCCAATACTTAGTTGGTAGCTGTTATTGTAAGCAAACTCTATTAAGGGTAAATGATCATTCCAATGGCCTCCGAAGTCAAGAACACAATGTCGGAGCATATCCTCCAGTGTGCGGATCGTCCTTTCTAAGTATCTATCGGTCTGAGAGTAGAATGCGGTACTAAGAAACAGTTTTGTTCTCATGGCTTGCTGAAAACTATACTAGAACTGAGAAATGAATCTGGGGTCCCTGTCGGATACTATTGTCATCGGTACTCCATGTAACCTGACTATCTTCTGTATATATATTCTTAATAGCTTGTTTAAGGAGTCGATCATCTTGATGGCTAAGAAGTGATAAGACTTGGTGAGTCGGTCAACAATTACCTAAATGACATCATGTTCCGAGCGTGCCCTAGGCAATCCTATCACGAAATCTATTATGATGTGTTCCCACTTCCACTCCAGAATCAGTAATGACTGAAGCAGGTCGTCTCAATGCTGATATTCTGCCTTGACCTACTGACACACTAGACACTTGAAAATAAAGTCGGCTACCTCTCTTTTCATCCTATTCCACCAAAACTAAGGTCACATACTTTGATACATTTTAGTGCTTCCAGGATGCATAACAAACTTTGAGTTATGAGACTTTGTCATGATGTCTCTTTTCAGCTTACTGTCACATGAAACACACATCCTATCTTCAAATCTGAGCAATCCATCAGTAGATACTCAAAATTCTGAATTTTCTCCCTGTTTTGCATCTTTCCTAAAGGCTGCTAAAGTGGAATCAGCGGATTGGGCTTCCTTTATTTTCTATATCAACTTGGGTTGAATAGTCAGGTGGGTCAAGTATGTAACTCTCTTCAGGTCCTGAAGTCGAACCTATTATGCTGCCCCTATTACCCTGCATTCCAAAGCCATTAGGTGAACTAACGTACTTATATTTTTTCTACTGAGTGCGTCGGCTACCACATTGCCCTTACTCGGGTGATATAAAATATTGCAATCGTAGTCTTTAAGGAGTTCTATCCATCTTCTTTGACGAATGTTGAGATCTTTTTGAGTGAATATGTGTTTCAAGCTCTTATAGTCGGTATAGATCTGAAAAGTCTCCCCATACAAGTAATAGTAACAGGTCTTCAAAGCATGGATAATCGCGGCAAGTTCTAAGTCGTGGGTGGGGTAGTTTTTCTCATAACTCTTCAACTACCTGAACCCATAAGCTATGATCTTCTCATACTATATCAGAACACAACCTACCCCCAGTTAAGAGGCATTACTATAAACTATGTATACACATGTCCCACTTGGAAAAACCAATATAGGTGCAGTAGTCAACCGCTTCTTTAGTTCTGAAAAGCTTTTTTCACAGTTCTCGTTCCACTCAAACTTGACATTCTTCTTTGTGAGCAGGGTCAAATGAGCAGTTAGGCTAGAAAATTCTTCTACAAATCTGCAATAATAACCCGTCATTCATAGAAAACTACAAATCTTTTTTACCGATATCAATTTCTCCCAACCAAACACTGCCTTAACTTTTTCAAAGTTTACTGACACTTCATCTTTTCATATGATGTGCCCTAAGAATATAGTCTGCTCGAGATAGAACCCACACTTACTTAACTTTGTATACAATTTTTTTGCTCTAAGAACCTGCAAAATCTGATCAGATGGTGAACGTGTTCTTTTCTACTTTTTGAATAGACCAAATTATTATCAATAAATACAATGACAAACTGATCCAAAAATTTTATGAAAACCCTGTTCATTAAATCTATAAAGATGGCTAGTGTGTTGGTTAGTCCAAATGGCATGACCGAGAACTCATAGTGTCTGCACCTGGTTCGAAAAATTGTTTTGAAAATGTCCTCTACCCTAATATTTACCTTATGGTAACCTGAACGCATGTTTATTTTGGAGAAGACTTAGGTACTCTGAAACTAATCAAAAAGGTCATCGATCTTGGGAGGGGGTACTTGTTCTTGATCGTGACCCTGTTTAGTTCCCTATAGTCAATACAAAACATTAACATGACATCTTCCTTCCTTATAAATGTGATTTCAATACCCCAAGGGGACACACTATATTGGATGAACCCACTATCCTGCAATTTATTGATATATTTTCTCAACTCTTCCATCTCAACACGGCTCATGGTAAGGGGCAACTGAGATGGGTTGGGTGCCTGACTGAAGATCTATGGTGAATTCAACTTCTTTGTCTACTGATAGTCCGGGTAGTTAATCAGGAAACACATATGGAAATCTTTGACTACCGGAATATCTCGGATGCAAATTTTTTTCTTATGTTTGCCTAGTTAGAGAAAACAACCGAGTTAAAACACTTTGTAATTGAAAAACTGTCATGAGGGAATAATGTTTAAAATTTTATTAATTTGTAAATGACTCTTCATTAGGAGGGTTGAATACAAGTTTTTTGTGAAAATAATCTACAGTAACGTGATACACTACTAGCCAGTTCATTCCTAGAATTATATTAAAGTCTCCCGTGTCAATCTTTATTAGGTCCACACTCAATTTTATATCTGTTATATCTATGATATAAGCTCTGTATATAATATTTTCTAGTAGTGTCTTACTCCCAATAGTAGATATAAATAACATAAAATCAAATTCTTAGGGTAATACATTCAAGTTTGGTGCAAAAGCATATGAGAAAAATGAATGTGAGGCACTAGTATCAATCAAAATATATGTAAAATAATTACAGATAATGTACGTACCATGTACCAAGTATGAGTTGGCTTCTGCATCTTGCTGAATAAGGTTGTAAGTTCTACCTTAGATAGGAAGTCTGGCTTGGTTCTGATTACTCGGGCACTCTTTCGTGTAGTGTTGGGCACTCCCATATATACGGTAAGTATTATTAAGATGATAGCAAGGTCAGTTCCCATGATCCTTGCCATAGTACTGGCAGGTCCTACTGCGTCCTATTACCAAAATCTGAGAAGGAGTCTAAGTCACTGGCCTAGGTCTCTTATTCTACTGAATAGGTACAATGGGTGCTGGTCTGTGGTGTGAAACTGGGGGCCTGAGGTTCCTCACTGCTGGAGGAAAAATGCGAAGGTTCCTCTCCACTAGCTGTGCCTTAGCCAAAATAAATTAGTAAGTACTGAGCTCAAACACATACAGTTGCTGTCTAATCTCAGGACGAAGGCCCCACTCAAACTTCCTTGTCTTTCTGCCTTCATCCATCATGTTTTTAGGGGAATACTGACATAACTCTAAGAACTTTCGGGCATATTCTGACACATTCATATCACCCTATACTAGGTGTGTAAACTCAATTTTCTTCAGATGTCGGAGATGCTCTAAGAGGTACTCAACATTGAAGGCCATCAAGAACTGTTTACAAGTAACTGGAACGAGCAGGGTGGCCTGCTTGAGCTGCCGCCAGCGATCTGCCTCTTCCACCAGCATGTAGATAGCAAGTATAACTCTCTGTTTGGGAACCACCTTAAGAGTCATGAAAGCCTTCTTTACTTTAGCTAACTAGTACTTGGCTTCTTTAAAGGAAGATGTTCCTGCAAAAGTAGATGAGTTTAGTCTTTTGCACCTCTCAATGTAGCTTGAGTCCATCATGAGTGGAACTTGATCTGTAGAAGGGACCGAATGGCCCTATGGTGGTACTAGATGATACGGTCGAGGCACCGAATCATACTGTGGTAGTGCCAAATGGTACTGTGGAGGAGTAGGGTTGTACCAGGGTGGCTCAAGATCCTTCCGCTGCAGGGGTAGCTCAAGTTGTGGCATCAGGGGAGGGTCTAGTAGCTCCTTCCCTTCCTCCCAGGCCTGCTGGGCAGTGATGAGTCTCTCCAGTATTTTAAAGAGTCAGTCAACATTATCTCGAAGCGAACACTCCTGGACTGCTCGGTTTAGTGGGGGTCTTCCTCTACTCATCTATCTGTACCTGCACTTCACAGGAAATTGTTGAGCGATAATTCATTTTTTTTGTGTTTCTTTAAGTTTTTTGTGTAAGGAATGGTTACGAGGAATGCGACTCTGATACCAACTGTAGTGATCTAGAACTTAAAAGAAAATAAAATCATAAATTAAATGCGGAAGCGAAATAATAGAGTTTAGGAGTTACATTCGTTACACAATAATTTAGAATCCCAATAAGGATACGAGAATGTCCATTCTGAAAAAACAATCGAAAATCAAAGAAATAAACAAAGGCAATATACTGAGCATTCTAGGACGACATTCACTAGCTTTTGAAGGGAATTTGGATAGTGAACTATTCATAACCCTCTTGTTGATCAAGATCTGGGTTTTAGTTCTCTTGATATGAAATAGTTAAAAGTGAGTTACACTAACCCAGTAAGAATATCACACTACTCACCGATACAGAAACTGACTGTTAGTAAAAATTATAAAAACAACCAATTGAGCTCTTGATTTAAGTAAATTCATTTATCATACCGTTGCAAGATTTTCATAATCAACCTATAGAGACAATAACTTAAATAATATTCTAATTCCATTTTCAAGTGAGCAATAACAACCAGTTTCCTTTTTTATTTGCCTACTATTATCCCCGAGGGTCCATAAAGATGGCCCACTACGCGTGAACCAATATTCTACATTGTCAACTAACCGATTGTCCTCATAACCCGTCCGGTATAAACGCTAAAAATATCATCCCTCGATACCCCGTCCGGTATAAGGGTGAATCGGACCGTCCTCATACCCCGTTCAATATGAGCGTCAAAATTACCATTCCTCGATACCCCGCCCGGTATGAGGCAACGTTCAGAGTGGAGTTTCCTATGTACTCGGTCCGTCCACCATCTCTCAGGATGTTCAGTAAAGCTACAATTTATTAATTCACATGACTAATCAATTTCCTGTTTGCATATTAATTTTCAATTTCACAAATCAACCGTAAATCACATAAGACAATCAATATATATATCAAGGAAGCACAACTGAATTATTCAACTATTCCAATATATTCTTATGTATTTAAAGTTATAAAAACAAATAATTAGTTATACAAGACAAACAAATAAATAACTAATCGGTTCCGGCTCCATTAGTAACCTGTAATTATTCTCAAAAATTTTTAAATTACACAAAATAGCATATTATCGATAATTAAATTTTAATTCCATAACAGAGAATAAGGTGAATGATTCTTACCCGAATCGGTGTTCGAAATACTTAATTGTCTATTACACCTATTGGCGGTCCCCAAGTTTTTTTAATTTTTCGGCGAATATTAAAACACGCTTCACGTACCTAAAAATACTCCAAAAATCTAAAATCGATGTTAAAATCACTTTTCGGCTAATTTCAAGATTCCGACACCGCGGCACTGCCGCCCACAGCAGTGATTTGCCTCGGTCTGGCTATTTTTAGTCGGTTTCGGCCAATTTTATACCAATGCCTGCGAAAAAACACGTCAGGGGACCTCAATTGGTCGAAAAAAATTAAAAAAACGAAAACTTACTGGTAGTGTAATTTTTCGGTGCGACGGCTCCACTGGCTCACCTTCCCAATTAGGTGTTTTTCTTTTATCAACCTGTAGAAAACAGAACAGTAGAAAAATCGCATAAAACGAAAATCGGGAAGGGGCTCATTGGAGGCAGTTGTGAGTTTTGCCTGCGGCAGCTCTACCGGGCTTTACCCGCGATTTTCGGCTCACCTGTAGTTTTGCTTCGATATGACCACAGGGGTGCTCGGAATCAAATTCTGAGTAGGTGAGAGAATTTTTACTTTTCTTAGCGGTCGGAAGTGGCTCCGGTGCGGTGACGGGTGGTTGGTTCTTCTTTTTCGGCGGGGGGCTGGCGGATAAGATTCAGGTCCTGTGTGATGCAAAATATTTATACTCATCTCGCGTTAATTTAGGCCATTCATCGCATTTAATCTCCTTCGTCTGATTGCGCATAAGTAGGAAAAAATCTGGACCGTTCATCGCATTTGATTGCGACCGTCCGATCGTACTTGATGAGGGAACGAATCCAGCCGTCCACACGCGTGGGAACGCTTATGGGTCGTCCAATCGCGGGGACACGCGGATCACCAGCATGGCACCGAGTCAGCATGTCTTGCCACGCGCAACGCTCCAGTTCATCGAGTCTGCTGATTGAACGGTCCTATGTAGTGCAATTTTTTAAAATTACGTTCTAACCTCTAGTTTTTGATTTTTCTTTCAAAAACACCATCCGAACCTAATTTTTCATTTTTTTTTTACCAAAATTGTTTTCAATCTCATCCCTAATTTATTTTTTTCAAATAAAATAAAAATTTTATTAAATTAATTGATAAAATGTATTTTATTTTATTTTTTTATATATCTCTAAATTAACAAAATTTATCCCGGACCAATTCTCCGAAATCAGGTATTACAATTGAATTGACCTAAAATTAGAATGGAGAATTGCCCACATAAAGTGACAATTAAGGAAGGTATCCGCGTGAACAAATGTTTTTAGTAGAAAATTATTTATTATTTAATAAAAATAATTATAAAAATATTATAACTTTAAAAAAGTATAAATTATATATTTAATAAAAATAAAATTTTAAATTTTAAATTTAATATATAATACAGCGAGTGGATCGTCAAATACCCACAGCTAGTGATTGCGTAAAATATATACATGTATGATAAATAATGTCAATTAGTTGTAATTGCACAAACTATATATATTAATGATCGTTTTGCTCAGTACAGTCAGAAGCCATTTTCTGATTTAAGTATAATCTATATATATATATATATATGTATGTATGTATACACTAAAAATTATTTATGAGTTTGGCAAGTAGCACGTGCCTTGAAACTAAAATTATATTTGATAGATATTATTGCAACTTTTGTACGTAAATGCTTATAATATGGTCTTTTTTATAAATACAATAGAATGAAGAGATTACATATAATATATAAAACCCAAATGGAGAAAAATCTAGACCATCTTTCTTAAAGAAATTTACAATAAGTCCACTAAATTTCTTGGGCAGAACTTTTTTTTTTACCTCATTTTTCCAGGGAGGTGTGTGAAAAGAAGTCATCACCATTTACGACGATGATACAGGATCATCCCCACATTAAACATATATTGATATCATAATAGAAGGAACATAATACAGTGCTTAATATAAAATGGTATCATTTCGACTAACTCCTTTCACAAATCTTATCCACATGCATATATAAATATAGGCTTTTGAAGTTTGAACTTTCTGGGTTTATAGAGGCCAGAGGTCTTTTCCGAAGGGTTCTTGACATTCACTCTTGCCGCGGCCTGTTTGTCGTCCGGTACAGGATATGCATATATATATATATATATAGTGTACGTTCTGGTTTTTCTTCCTTTTTTTCTTAAAAAAAAAAAAAAATAGTTCAAGTCTTGGAGATGGAATTTTGGTTTTGGCAAGTAAAAAACTTCAGTAAGCATAATTATTTTTGCTTGCATTCACTTTAAAATATTCAATTTAAGCTGTAACAAATTAAGCAAAAGGCAAAGTGAAAACGTTCATTTTCAACCTTATAAAAGCTGTAACATGGAGAAATAGAAAGTTCTGGGAAACGGGAAACTTGTACTTATATTTTAATTCATCCAAGTTTAAGTTTAGCATTTTACAAGTGTGTTAGTATCTAAGACAATGCATATAAGAGGCATGGAACTAAAAAAGTAAAAGATTAAAGTGGGGGGAAAAAAAAAAAAAAAAGATGATACAAAAAAAAAGGAGGGGAACACAAGTGAAATTCCCTCTGACAAAAATCCATCTATTTGGCCGCTTGTTCCAGAACAGGAATTTTCTTCCAAGCATCATCCTCCAACCCACTTATCTGCAGCGGCGGCAAGGAAAACACACTTACTGTCGAGCTTCCTTTTCGAATGTCCTTTAGTACTCGTAGAGCCGATATAGTGCTCTTCATGTATAAGCTTTCCATGTGCTCGATCTCTGCAAGCTCCTTAGGAACTCTCAGCAGATTCTCGTCCTTAGTAGTTTCAGAAGTTGAAGGATCACACTCTTCGTCCCCATTAAGTGCCTCAGTACATGCTGACTTGTCATTTGAGGGAAAGAGGCGGTCGAGCATTGCCTCGCACTCCTTCACGAGCTTGTAGAGCAAGTCTGTGGTGAAAAAAGGTTGCTGCAGAACTTTCTGGATGAAGGGCAAGCGAATCAGAGCACCAGTTCGTTTGTCATACTTCTTGAGTATCTTTACCAATCCTGTTTACGTCAGTGAATTAATCAGTTTGAGACAAAAAAACCCAATTTGATTCCACAGAAAGCAATAAGTTGGTGCCTATATGAATATAGAACAAGCTTCTTATGACAACAACCCGAAGTAGCTTGACTTAGAAGATAGCAGCAAGCAAGGGAATCACAAGCTAGATTCTAAATGCAAACTACATAATTTGATATTACATTATGTAAGCCACTTTCAGCTATACATGTAACAGTACATGTAAATGATATTTGACCCTTAACTCACCCCAAAGGCCACAACCCACATCCACTCACAACAGAAGAAGAAATTCTTGGATAATCAAACTTTATGCTGTGTATTAAGGGATTTAAATAAGTAATCCCTTCCTAATTTATATAGGTGCATAGTTTAATCCTGAACAGCAAAGACATTCTAATAGGGGCCAATTGGATTTGTCTGACCCATTTGCCATCTTGCCTAATTAATAATTGCGATGACAAGCTGTCTCAACAGTCAAGAATATTAACAAAACCAAAAGTCTTATCTCATAGATTATAACTTTTGCTACGCAGACATACAGTAACCTCCAACCCAGTTCCGTGAAGAGATAATACAATCGCTTACAGAGAGAGCAGTAACATCCTCTTACGAACCAGTAATAAACTAAAAAATCTAACGTTCTCTTGACCATTACCAGTTTGTTATGAGCCAGTAGTAAGCAACTAAAAAATCTAGACTCTGACCTAGGTCCAAACATACGTTAAACTCCAACCTAGGTCCATAAAGACTAAACAACTAAGACTAAAGAGCTATAGAGTTCATTCTACAACCCTGCATAATTTAGTAACTAATCATAAATTGGAATCCAATCTCTAATTTCAACACCAATTTCTATTTCTATCCCAAGAAAACACCAATGTCAACAGAAGTAAAAGGAAAGAGCTGTAATGCACCTGTGTAGTTAAGAGCACTGTAATTCTCCAATAAAACCATCTCTCCATGGAAATCCACAATCTCTTTCCTTATCTTCGTCATCTCTTCACTTGAATCCTTTGCCTTCGCTACCATATCTTGCAATTCCTGCACCAACATAACCCAAAAAAGGCGCAATTTCAGCTTCAAAGTTCGATTACGGAGCGAAAAGGAGCAAACGAAGCACATTGTTAATATTTTTAACAGAATACACCAGAGCACAGCTTCGTTCATGGTTTAACCAAAGGGTTCCTGCGATTTGCGAGCACTGTTACTGTTAAAGTAGCAATTGACGATTTAGGATTGGTGGTTGTCTACGAGAATAAATAAACTTTGAAGCTGTGGAGGATTGTGATATGGGCCATTTCATTGGCCCAATCCACAACTCAACGGGTTTTAGCGGACTGTCAAGGTGTTGCTACGAGGAGGATTGTAATTTGCACCTCCAAGAATTAAGTGAGAAAGGGAGGAATAATAAATGACCCGCTTCGAGAAATCGAATGAGCAACTATCCTAAACTCGTGATGAGCATGTGGTGTGAGTTATAAGAAACAGCGTACTGTATTTACTTCAGGGAAAAAAAATGAAAATGCAGAAAGGGGTTTGGATGGGTTAATAATTTGTTGTTTGTTTACCGGGAAAATAAAAGAAGGATCAAGGAACGAAACAAAAAAAATAGGGGTTTCTAATCATACACTATTTTAACAATTTCGTCATTGAACCAAACATATCAGAGATAAATTCCGGATAAATCGTACCAAAGAAAAAGGAAAAATTAGAATATATGTCTATGCACCTTTAATCTTATGATGTACTCTTCCTCTTTCTCAACAAAGAAAGTGTTGAATTTCTCAAGCTCGTCTTCCAGCAATTGAATGAAATCAATCTCCTCCCTCGACATGCTTTCCCCGGAGCCGACTACTCCGGCTTCGCTAAAATCTCCCGCAACGGCGTCGAATCTGGGACGTTTATTGGGGCGGTCAGCGGGCTTGGGTTCGATGAGCTTCAACCTCTTCTTCAAGTCCTTGTAGGAAAGGAACTTGTCCCGCCATTCGGGCAAGGTTTCATCGATCTGATTGCTGAGGCTCTTTCCAAACTTCATGTTTGGTTAGAGAGAAAATCGGAGGGAAAATGAGGGAAAAGGGATTAAGGTGTTTTGAAGATAAAGCGGAGCAGGAGGAAGAAAAGAGGTGGTGGGTGGGGTGATATAACGGTAAAGCACGAATATTCGAGTGTTCGCGTCTGGAATATCCGTTTTTCGTCCGTATATCTCCCGTTTTATTCCCTTTTAACACCAGCCAATTTCTGACAAATAAATAATAAAATTATAAAAACACTACTCATTATTTTTTAAAAATTAAATATTGGGCCTTTTAACCGACACGTGGCAGAAGTGTCGCTTTTGTTACTGGTCGCGGCTCGACTGACGGCTTTTAAGTCCCGGCGGCGGCTTGTGTGAGCCGGCTTTATGTGGAGATATTTTAAAAAGGTACAAGTTGTTGACCGGATTGCTGATTTGGTGCTAACGATGGGGTTTATCCTTTGAGATATTCCCTTCTTTTTTCACAATAAGATTCGCATATTATTAAATTTCATTATAGTCTAAACATATATTATAAATTAATCTCGTCCTTTTTTACTATTTTAAAATTAAATTCAAGTGATTTGCCTGTACTATAAAATATAATTTTATAACGTTTATATACAAGATATACATATTATAAAATATTTTTTTTAAAAAAAAAAAGACTATCCTATTCGCAAACTTTTTGATTAATGAAAAATTATAATTATTTTTAATTAACACATGTTTTGACCTAAATATTATAATTATCATTTGTTTATAATTAAAACATTGCAGCATATGCTTACAAATCTTTAATTGTACAAGGGTTTCTATTTAAAATTTTACGGGTGTTATAATTTAAGTTTTTAAGAGTTTAATTTTTTATACAAAAATTATATATTCAAATTAATGCGCAACAATAGCTTATGCTTTGTGGAAATAAGATCTTATTTAGATCCAAGTGAAATTTTGAATCAATAATAATTAGCTATGGCTTAAAATTTAATATTCTTAACTTAGATACACGGAAATTATAGTTTAAAATATACATTAACTATTATTTCAACTTAACATTCTTACAATATGTGAGAACTCTTACAATTATATGCCTACTAAAAATATTTGTAAAGTTTTTATTTTTTAATTATTAATTTAAAATAATTGAGGAATTTATTTTATTTTTGTTAAGAAAAATTTTGAGAAAAAATAAATTAGGGATGATATTGAAAATAATTTTGAAAAAAATGGGTAAAATTTTGAGTTTTGTGGAGGTTTTTGAAAGAAAAATTAGAAACATATGGTCAAAGTGCATATAAAAAAAGTTCGGCCACATAAGACTGCCTAGTCAACGGTCTCAACGAATCGAAGCGCACCGCGTGGCAAGGCACACTGATGTCAATACCACGCGTGAGGCCACGCTTGCGATTTACGTGCCCCGTGATCGGATAACCTAGGGCCAATTCCGTGCGCATGGATAGCCCAGATTCATTTTCCTTTTAGGTGTAATTGGACGGTCGAGATCAATCGCGATGAACAGCTCAGATTCATTTCCTCCTTACGCACGATCGAACGAATGAGATCGATTACGATGGACGGTCCAGATCAACGCGAGATGGTTATAAATATTTCGCATCATATGGGAATCTGAACCCTAGCCGCTAGTCCCCGCCGAAGAAGAAGAACCAAACACCGAAAAAGGAGGCCAACCGCCGACTGCCGCCGCATCGGAGCCACCGCCGACCACCAAAAAAGGTAAAAATTTCTCTTACCCATTCAGAATTCGATTCTGAGTACCCATATGGTCAAATCGGAGCAAGAGGATGGCGAGTGAGTCGAAAACTACAGGCAAATCCCGACGGAGCCACCCCAGCTAAAATCCTAAAATCTCTCCGATGAGCTCCTTCTCGATTTCTGTTTCATGTGATTTATTGATCATTGTGTTCACTGTATTTTTTTGTACAGGGTAGCAGAAGAAAAAACCTCAGTTGTGAAGGAAAATCGACGGAGCCGCCGCACCCAGAGGTCCCTTGCCGATAGGTTCAATTTTATTTTGTGATTTTTCGGCCAACTGAGGCTCCCTAACGTGTTTTTTTTTTTGTAAGGATACAGCCAAAACTGGCCAAAATCGGGCAGGGCGAGGCGAACTGTCGACGCCGTGCTGGAACCCCAAAATTGGCCGTAATGAGTTCTAGACACCGATTTTATATTTTTTTGGG
>NW_019014617.1:235747-245860 GCF_000150535.2 Carica papaya | reverse complement strand
AGTATTTAATATGTAACTAAACATTTAACATGAAGAATAATTTTAAATAATCATGTCCCACATATTTAAGCAATGAAGTGACTTAATTTTATTTGAATCCCATGATCTCTCCATACTTTATTTTTTTTAATAATGAAGAAAATGACTAATATTCATTATAAATATACAAAATATCATAATATATAATTATTATTAAAAAAAATTGACTTTCGTATTTGATATTTACTAAAAATATTTTCTAATTTGAAAAATTATCACACAATTATTTTTTTAATAATAATAATGATAATGATAATGATAAATCTTATATATCATAATTAACTTTTTTTTTATTAAAGTATGGATGGAGTTTGTACACGTGAAGAAATTCATAATTTTTGGAATTAAATTATAATATATAAAAATAAGATGAAAATTGAATATATATATGGTGGTGGAAAAATTTTGTGAAAAATCGAAAAAGAAAAACATAGAATAAATAGAGATGGAGAGAGAGAATGTGATCTCCTCTTTATTCTCGTTTTGCTATCATTTATAATTAATTTTAAAAGTAAAGAAAAAGAGATAATCATATTTAGCAAATTAAATTAATATAAATATATATATATAATATGATTTTATTATGTACATTTCCCCAACCGATAACTAGACCGACGTGACATGATTTTGCAACCCCCCACCCATCTTAAATGGACTTGGTTAGGAGAATCCTGAGGTTGGTGCAAAGTTTACATGATCGACTTTCTATCTTGTATTTAGTTGGGAAATTAAACCAAGCACTCTTTGCCACATGTCTCGAGACCCATACTTATTAAATAGTATATATATATATATATATATATATATTATATACCAAATATCTAATTAATGCTGTCATGCATCACATATAATTTCCCATTCAAGCATTTCTTATATATATATATATATATATATATATATAATTTCAATTATCTCTAATTCACACGCATACACGAAATGACAATGTGGTTAACCATGCTTTACGTATTATTTATGTTATCAAAAAAATATTATCACCTTCTAAGTTTGAGTTTCTATAATTGTTAGCTTTAATGATGGGTTATAAGATAATTGCCTTGATTATCACGTGCTTAGCACAAAATAGTTAAGTTAATTAATTAGCTCTATATATGGTTTCTTATATAAAAATCACAATGATATACATGTGAATGAGAAAGGACAAAAGAAATCTATCATGATTCGGTTGATTTATTGCATATTCAAAATTATATAAAAATAGACTTTATAAATCTTATATAAAAAAATATTCGAGATAAATATAAGATTGAATATTGTATATTTCTATGTATTATTATTAAAAACTTGTATCATAATAAATGTGCATTTATTATTTAATTAATATATATATTTTTATTAAAAATATGAATATACAAAACATTAAGTAATTAAGAACATTTTAATGTAAATTTAAAAATAATGTTAAAATAATGGTTGACGATAGACTATAAATAACAAAAAAAATAACTAGAGGTAGATAGAAATAATAGTGTACAGTGAAAAGTAGATAGAAATAATAGTGTACAGTGAAAAATGAGTTGGGGATGGATGTGATCTGACGGGTGACAGAAGCTAGCTGACAACCAGTAAAAAGCTACTGACGTGAGAAAATATTAGTTCAGCGTGCAGTAAGAATGCAACATCTAATAAAACGACAATTAATAAGTGATGAGTAATGGACAATAGGTAGCAGTCGGTAAGGAGTTAGCAACAAAAAAACGGGTATCGACCAGGTAATAGAGAGCGGACAATAGGTGAGTAGAGATATGAAGCGGTTAATTGACTAAAAATAATAACAGTAAAATGTAGTCGACTGGCAATAAATAAATCAATTAGTAGAGGATGGTGGCCGACCAATAGCAACAACGAATATCTAATTGGTAATAGAAGGCAATGACCAATAACTAATTGACAATTTAAGGTAGCGAGCAATACCCAATTAGCTATCGAGGGTGGTGACAAATAGTCAATTGGTCAGTAAGGATGACGTGCGACTAGTAATAGAGGATGATCAATGATCTGCTGACGCTAATATGCCAATAACAATAACAGTAATGAAATAAAATAAAAAAATATACATATATATAATTTTGTTAGTTAATAAAGAGTAATTTTAGAACAAAAATAGAAAGTTATCTTTCAAAAGTTAATATTTCGAGCTTCTCTACTTAGACCTATCAAATATAGATTTTAATTTTAATTTTGACCAAAAACATTTTTAGTTTTACACGCGTTTGTTCACAAACCATTTTCCGAACTCAAAAGAAGCTGCAGACATTCGAGAAAACCCATCAACTCTTCTCTCTTGCTCCCCAACCATATTAGGTACCATTAATTCCGCCATCACTTCACAGCTGTCCCTGTGCCACCCCCAGGCCTAAGATGAGCAGGCCAATTTCAAACCCAACACCTAGCCTTTCAATATAACCCTTACATTCTATATGTAAAATCTGAATATCATAAACACCAACCAAAGAAAAAAAACAACCTACCTGACAAAGACCCTCTTCTTCCTGCAGCTAATTACTTGCTACCACTTCTCTTTCCTTCTTCCTTTCTTTATTTTTCTTTCTTGGAAGTAATTGTGGAGGTGACAGAATTATAAAACCCTTTGCTTTGGTTGAGCTTCCTACAGAACTAGAAACTTAATTACATCATTTCTACACCCGGGATTTCCTCCTCCCCCTCCTTTTCGTATTGTTCTGAACTGGGTAGCTTGAAATTATAGGAGAAGTGCATGTATATCTGAGAGAGAGAGAGAATATATATATAAAACAGAGGATAAGGAGTTGAGATGTCTGCTTTTTTGTCATCTTGGCCTTGGGAAAACTTGGGTAATTTCAAGGTATTAATTAATTATAACAACCAATGAGGTTTTTTGATTTTATTTTTTCTTCCATTTTCTTTTTGGGATTTTATTTTAGTACTCTGATGTTGTGTGTTCTGTTTTTTGCATGGTGAAGTATGTGCTATACGGACCTTTAGTCGCAGAAGTGGTGCATTCATGGATGAACAGTGAAAATTATGAAAGTTACAAGCCAAGTTGGTGTCTTCATATTCTCATCCTCTGTGCACTTAGAGGGTTAATCCACACCCTATGGAACTCTTACTGCAACATGCTCTTTTTAACTCGCGATCGTCGGCTGACCCAACAGGGAGTTGATTTCAAGCAGATAGACAACGAATGGCACTGGTAAAAGATTCATTGATTCAACTTATCTTGCAGTAATTTCATATGCCTCAAGTCTTTCTTCTTTTTTTTTTTTTTTTTTTAAACTTTTGATGTTTTTTTTTTGTTTTTACAGGGATAATTTCATACTTCTTCAGGCTCTGATTGCCAGCGCGGTCTGCTACATGTTCCCATGCTTTGACAAGCTTCCTCTATTCAACACAAAAGGGTTAATTGCGTTAATGTTACTCCATGTGACGATTTCAGAACCTCTGTACTACTGGATCCATAGACGTCTCCATGGAAACTACATTTTTACCAATTACCATTCACTGCACCACTCGTCCCCTGTACCTCAGCCCGTAACTGGTAAAAAATTAAAAATGAGAAAATAAATTAAACCACCCATCTCTCCTATTAATTGGTTCTGATTTTTTTTTTTTTTTTTTTAATGTTGGGATGCAGCTGGACACGCAACATTCTTGGAGCAACTACTTCTGAGTGCAATTATTGGAATTCCATTACTGGGTTCGTTTTTGATGGGAGTTGGATCAATAAGCTTGATCTATGGCTATGTTCTGGTTTTTGATTTTCTAAGATGCTGGATTCATTCCAATCTTGATCTTGCTCCACGTACCCTGTTTCATTTTCTTCCTTTCCTTAGATTTCTTCTCGCCACCCCTCTGTAAGTTTAACTTTCCTCCTTCCATTTTTTTTTAAAATAAAATCTCTTTTAGTTACCTGGTTTTGAGGAGGTAACATAAAGGAGGATGGGTGCAACTTGTGTAAAGTAGTCATTAATATCCCACTTATGATTGAAAGAAAATGATTTTCCAAAATGGGTATTGTGTATTATTTTTATATTATATTATGTCATAGATGGAGATGCTCAATAACTATGACAATTAGTGATCATCCATCTGTCATCTTTATTTTGTTTTCCTAATTGGTGTTAATCTTGAAAGGATAGATCCGTACTCAGATTTTACTTGGTGTAATTTATGAAGTTATAAATATATATACACATATATATATATAATACATATAGGTGGGTGAAAGAAGTATAGTAAGAAGGGGTAATTTTATGAGATCAGTTAAGTGAAGATGATTCATGTTAGGTGGATGAGAGTGGTAGTTAAGGGAAATTAATGTGTGGAAACATGTAATTTTTTTTTTTTTTTATTATAAGAAATTAGTTGTGTGATGTGTCGCAATCATGAAGATATATATCTCACATAAAGGAGTTCATTGAATTTTTGGTTGATGAACAGATATCACAGCCTTCACCATGCCGAGATGGGTACCAACTTCTGCCTATTTATGCCTATATTTGACGCAGTGTGGAAAACCCTCAATGACAAATCCTGGCAACTTACCGCCCATTCAGGTATTTTGATGACCCATATGGAAACAAGCATTCATTGCTTCAAACTAATACATGAATATCTCTAAACCAATTTCATGGGGACCATTACACAAAATCCATGGTTGAAATCCTGCATGTACATTTCTCGTGGGTCCATTCAACTTCCAAGAATTTACTACGATCATTATTATTGTTATATATATATATATATATTTTATTTTTATTTTTGAATGAAGCAAAATTAATTAGAAATAATGGGTGCAGGAAAACATGGAAGAGTGCCAGATTTTGTGTTCCTAGCACATGTTGTGGACGTAACGTCGTCGTTGCATGCCCAATTTGTTTTAAGGTCATTCGCATCCTTACCTTACACTCCAAGGCTTTTCTTGCTGCCGATGTGGATTCCTACTTTCCTGGTCATGCTCTGTATGTGGGCTTGGTCTAAGGCTTTTCTACACTCTTTCTACATTCTCAGAGGCCGCTTACACCAGACCTGGGTTGTACCAAGATTTGGCTTCCAGGTATCTTTACAAATCCCAATTATCTCTACAATCCCAGTTTATCTCTATAATTACAACTAGATATTTCTCTGTTTGGCAGTATTTCTTGCCGTTTGCTGCAGAAGGGATTAACAATAAAATAGAGGAGGCTATCTTAAGGGCTGACAGACTTGGCGTTAAGGTCATTAGTTTAGCTGCATTGAACAAGGTAAGTTACATCGTACAGTGAAATAAAGACAGAGATAAGTTACAACACTTATTACATGTTTTGTTTTGTTTAAATATTATCTGGTGATTTCTGATGATGGTGGTTGGAGTTATAAATACATTTTAAAAGTAAACCGCACATTAGTGGACAGGAAAGCTTCCACCTTTAATGCCATTCAGGCCGGATGTTAAGTATTTGTGTTAGATTAACAGCAATAATTAATGGGTAATTAGTGACTAATTGATGAATTGACAGAATGAAGGTTTAAATGGGGGAGGAACACTGTTTGTGAATAAGCATCCAGAGCTTAAAGTAAGAGTTGTTCATGGGAATACATTAACGGCAGCCGTGATTCTGAATGAAATCCCAAAGGATGTGAAAGAGGTGTTCTTGACTGGAGCAACTTCCAAGCTCGGAAGAGCAATTGCCCTCTACCTTTGCCGTAAGAGAATTCGAGTTCTTGTAAGTCTTTAATCAATTACCAACTATGTATTTCTAAAAAAAAAAAAAAAAAAAAAAATTAAAAAATTATGATGAATTAACGGCTGAGATTAACCATGCAGATGTTAACATTATCATCAGAAAGATTTCAAAAGATTCAAAAAGAGGCCCCTGTGGATTGCCAGAACTACCTTGTTCAAGTCACCAAGTACCAGGCAGCCCAAAACTGCAAAGTAAGTTCACATATATATATAAATGAATGGGTGTACATAACTCCTTAAAACTATTGTTATATTTATATGGGTATATGCATATATATTTATATGTATAATACGCAGACATGGATAGTTGGGAAGTGGATAACACCAAGGGAACAAAGCTGGGCTCCAGCAGGGACACATTTCCATCAATTTGTGGTTCCTCCCATACTTGCATTTAGGAAGAACTGCACTTATGGTGACCTTGCCGCCATGAGATTACCCGAAGATGTTGAAGGACTCGGAAGTTGTGAGGTAAAATTTATTTTATATATTTATTTTCGTTGAAGAATGATATAATGATTATTAACTAATTAATTATTTTTAATTAAAAAAACAGTATACGATGGATCGAGGCGTGGTTCATGCATGTCATGCAGGGGGGGTGGTTCACCTATTGGAAGGATGGAAGCACCATGAAGTTGGAGCAATTGATGTGGATAGGATTGATTTGGTGTGGGAAGCTGCACTTAAGCATGGTTTAAGGCCTGTTTCTGATCACTAGCCCGCCTATCTATGTAATAAGATCCACATGATAAATTGTGATTCCCCAACCCAAAAAAAAAAAAAAAAAAAAAAGAGAATGAAAAACATTGATTATACAGGTGATTAACCCTAAATAAAGGGTTTATTAACTTAAAAATTCACCTGAAAATGTTGTTCTTACCATATCTACTTGTTAAATTCATGTGATACCTTCAAATTAAACTACCCATCATATTCTTTACTCTCTTCTCCAATGCTCTCTTCTTAATTTCTTCCATGTTAAAGAACATTTCACTGTCTGCATGTATCCCACGAATTGGATCTCGTAAAATGTTATTTTGTGCTTAATTTTTACGTAATCTATTGGCCAATCAGTACAAATTCAAGTGCCTTCAATTATTCTGCCAATTTATTGTCGTGTTTTTTACTATTTTTCTAAATTTTTAATAGCTAAAATTATTTATTAAACTAAAAATATATTTTTTAAAAAAAAAATAAAAACTTTATGGTTAGACGTGGCAGTTTCTCTTGAGGCCAACAAGGATGCTTCTCCCACGAGACGCCTGTTCGTAACTATCACAACCGCTAGAACAGAGTTACATAGCAAACCCAAGTGTCTCCCTCTCCATGGAATTCGAACCGTTTCTCGCACTATTTAATCTTTTCCCGATTTCAAAATTCTTGCAAAACTAAAACCATGGAGAAGAAGAATGGTAGAATGGTGTATTTAGGAGTTCAAACGTGTAAAAAACCCGCTCATCGAAATCGGAAAGGGCTGCTCTTGGACAAAGTTTTAGCCTACCTCAAAACTGATTGCTATATGTATGCACCTCTCCTCTCTCTTCCGCCGTCTGGTTTTGCCGAGCCAATGCCTATCTTCTCCTCTGCTACAGGTGATTGTTACCAATTTTTCTTCGCAGCTTTCGGTCTCTTTCTGAACTAATTTTTACGGGTCTTATCTTTTCGCGAGGTTTTTTTTTTTTTTTTTTCGTATTTCTTTCAATAAATTTTTATTTGTAAATTTGGGGTCGAAATCAACAGAATCCAGTAAGGGAAGGGAGAATGGTTTCTCAAAGAAGGTTGAGGATTATATGAAATCTGATTCTTACATGTATTCTTCAATGGTTTCTCCGCCACCTAGTCCTTCTCTTGGTATGTATTCTAGTACCTATCTTCCGATTTTCTTTTATTTGTTTTCGAAGGATTGGAGTATAATTGTATAAAAAAATCTTAATTATATAGATAGTTTATATGATAGTTTGAGATGCATAATTGATTTTGATTTTTTCCTATTACATTTTTTTTTTGCTACAAAGTTGTGCTGCCACTAACTGGTTTAGGTTCCAACTCCAATTTTGTACAATTCACTTGGCTGTTCATGCATTGGAATAATAACTCGTGAAATTGTGTTTGGCTCGTGCAAGTACTGAATGTTAGTTTAAGAAATGAGAATTATTCATCACTATTCACAACTCATTCTCGAATTTATTTAATGAAAACGGATAGCGATTTATTTAGTTGTAAAATGTACAAAGAATAAAGTACTAGAAATTGCTTGGGAAGATGACGAGAAAATTTAAACGTAGTCGTTTCATAAGACTTAACAAGTACAAGGCATGCCGTTCTTAGATTTTCTAGAATGCTCAAGTGGTAGTGGTTTCCTTATTTTTCTCTATCTCCTTTTTTTTTTTCTTTAAGCAAATTGTATAGCTGCACTGACCATTACAGAGTTTCATGGCCGAAGGAAGTGAATGGGAATTATATTTTGCTCATAACAAGGGGCATTGACTCTGTTGGTTAAAAGGTTTAATTATATGGAATGAGAATGAGAATTCAACAGAAATGGTATGAAAGTAGTGCATTAATCCCAAGGCAATACAAGTTTGGTTTTTTATAATTTTTTATTTTGACAAGTGAGAATTCAAATCCATTATTATGGAATTGAAAATATAAGTGAAGATGGTTCCTTTGCATATCAAATATGTAAATAGTTAGTAAATCTTGCAGATCAAATGATAAGGACTAATGCATTGTATAGCTTGAAACCAATACAGCATTAGTGTGTTGTAGGTTGCGAGTTTCCTTTCGCTATTGACTTCTCGATTCTAGTTTTGACTTGGAATTGGCGAATGAGGTTCTTGGAGGTACAATTCTCTTAGAATGTTAAAGAATAATGCAGAATTTATATAGTTTCTTCTTGCGGAGCTGTCATTACTCTGACTTTGCATCCAAGCAAAACCATTTTGTTCATGAAACCAAGAAGTTATACACAATCGCCTCACTTTTCCAACCTAAACTATTGGGGAACTTTCTGATATGTATTTTGATACAGATGACGGATTGTACCTAACCCCAAAAGTATATACGGCTTTTCTCTGTGATCCATAAATTAAGTCCTAAATTTTTTTTGTATCTTCTTGGTGTGATACGTGAACTGTATATTGTTTTATGGCATACTTACAACTCTATCTCAAGGGATCATCAATCTAAAATACTGTATGATATATCCTGTCTCAGCATGTTACTCATGGTGGACTGTGAGGGGAACTATTGATTTGTTAGTGAGGTTCCTTAGGGGTAGTGATGTGATAAACATAGAGGGATAAATATATTCTTACATTCAATCTGTATTTTAATTTATATGTATTGCTAATATTATATTTTTTTTGTCATTAAGGTTAAACAACCCACATTTTGTTAGCTAGAACTCTATATGTTCATGTTTTGTAATATTATAAAAACACATACTTTTGGTGAATAAAATCACCTTTAATGTTTTTCATACCCGTTTAACACATGCATATGAAGAGATAGAAGTAGCAGAATGTCAGGGTTCAGGTTCATGAGTTCCAGGACCTGACCCTTATGGAGGCTCAGAAGAATGAAGGTTGTGAATGGGGTTTGAGTAAGAGAGGAATGAGAAGATAGGAGAAGAGAGGAAGAGAGGGAGAGAATAAGGAAGGGGGGAAAGGGGAGAATTAGAGAGGAAAAGGAGTCTGAAAATACTAGATTTTTCATTAGTAATTCTGGTACAGGGTGCAAAATTTTATAGGATTAGCACCAGTTGGCTAGTACAATTGCCAGACCGTGCACAACGGTTCTGTCAAGTCGTGCACAGTGTCTGCTAATACAAGGAATTGCAGAAAGAAGAATTTCTCAGATAACTACCAATGTAAACCCTAGTTAACTAACTTTCCATATTCAGTCTAGTTTGACCAACTGCCATTTGTTTTTCCCACCATTCATGACACAGAAAATGCTCATTTTGATGCACTTCCTGTGTCTTTCAACCATCAAGGTTGTAGAAAGTCATTTTCCTACAGAGAAGTTGGCATTCCATGTCAGATTAGCAGGGTTGATAATCAAATTATTCATGTTGTTTGGTGCTACTGGAGAGTCGCTCCAACATAGAAATATTAGTTTGGACTGTAGCAGTGGATCATTAAGTTACACGTATAGCCAAATGCAGATTATCAAACAGCTTTTAGTCAATCTATGCACTGAATGGAAGTAAATGAGTGTGATGCTTCATAATTTTGCGAGCCTGTATTCTCTTTTTTATTCATTCAGGTATGTGAGAGATTGGATTGATATCCAACATCGGTCTGTTAGTTTTTTGGCGAATTTCTACGCTTGAGTTATGGGCATAT
>NW_019014617.1:191909-211933 GCF_000150535.2 Carica papaya | reverse complement strand
ATATGATAGGGAATAAGGTGAGGGATCCTTACTCAATTTGATACTTGAAAAGCTAAGCTATTCGACTGCACCTACGGGCGATTTTGGGTTCCCTGAATTTTTCTTCGAGAATTAAAATGCGCTAATAGTATCTACAAATGTTCCAAACAAACCCAAAATCAGTCTTAGGGTCCACTTGGCCAATTTCAAAAATTCCGGCATGGCGGCTCCACCCTGCTCCAGCAACGGCACTGCCACCCGCGGCGGCAGTCCGCCTCGGGTCGGCTGTTTTCGGCCGATTTTGCATCAATCCCTGTGAGAAAATATGTTAAGGGGCCTTGGTTGGCCGAAAAAACCCAAAAAATCAAAATTTATCGGCAGCGGGGCGCTCCGGTGCGGTGGCTCCTTCGGCTCACGCTGCGCATAGGTGTTTTACTCCAGTCAACCTGTAGAGAAGGACACGATGATCACAACGGTGGAAAAGTTATACAAAACGGGAATCAGGAATGGCCTCATCAGAGGCGTTTTGGGAAATTTCCCGCGGCGATGCCGCGGGCTTCGCTTGCGTTTTTCGGCCAATTGACGGTTCGTTTTGCTCTGATTTGGCCATGGGTGTGTTTAGAATTGAATTCTGAGCAAACGAAATTTTTTTTACCTTTTTTTTGCTGTCGAAAAGGGCTTCGGTGCGGTGGCAGGAGGCGAGGGTCTCCTTTCTGGCGGCCAGGTCTTCTTCTACGACGAGGGGGTCTTGCAGCTAGGGTTAGGGTTTGGTGTGGATGAGAGTTATTTATATCCGTCCATTTTTTATATAGGCTGTCCATCGTGTTTGATCTGGGTCGTCTGATCGCGATTAAATAAGAAGTGAATTTAGACCGTTCATCGCGATCCAATCTGGACTGTCCATCGCGATATAATCTGAACCGTCTGATCTTGTTTGGAGAGGGAACGCGTCTGTGTCGTCCGTACGCGCGGGATTTGAGCCGTTTGATCGCGGGCACGCAGATCGCCTACGTGGCCTCCCACGTGGCACTGCGTCAACGTTCGCTACCACATGGCACGTCCTAATTCATCGGGTCTGCTAACCGGACATCTGACGTTGCAGAACTTTTATAAATTGCAGTTTGATCTCTGGTTTCTGATTTTTTTTCAAAAATACTCGTAGAACCCAAATTTTCACCTATTTTCTTTAAAATTGTTTTCAATTTTTACTCTAAATTAAATAAAAAAAATTCAAAATTATATTTATTAATTTTAAATTACATTACAATTTTATTTTGGGGTGTTACAGCTCTTCTTTTGCTTTGAAGCGCATAGGTTCTTCTTTCACGTCTTAGGGTCTTATTGGGTAAAAATTAAGAGAAATTTTTTGTGGATTTTTTGGGAATTTGAGAGCAAGAAGCAGATAAAACAAATGGGTTTTTTTCTCTTTTTTGAAGTTTTTGGATGTTTGGTATTTTAAAGCAGACAAAATAGCAATGTTTTCTCTGGTGCTTGCATGTCTGGTTTGTGTTTCAGATGTTATTACAAATGTTAGTGTTGGTGATGCTGATTCGCATTGTACGTATCCTTTGTAGCGTTTCTTGAATTTTTATGTTGTCGTTTCACTGCTGCGGATATGCATTTTGATTGATGTTCACTGCTGATTTTGAGCTTCTTACGGATTTGTTTGAAAAAATTTTAAGAGTTATCTCTAGTTAATACTTTATCGAAAATAAGAAGAAAAATGAGATACTAATAAAAAGCCTTAATTTTTAAATTTGTAGTTGTTCAAATAAATCTTCAAATACATGAATATATACATACTAATACAATTTTTAAAATTCTAAATATATGAATCATAATTAATTATAATATATGAATTATTTTGAAAAATTTAAAAGAAATATTAATTATTATATTTATAATTTAATTTTTTAATAATGTAAAGAGTGTAGACATATTGAAATTTATAAACTATAATTTTTCAACATGGTCTGATAGGCTCTATGTGCTTTTGCCCGTCTGGGTTTTTTTCTGGGTTTATGTGTTGTTGTCTTTTGTTTCTTTCTGGCCACTGTTTCTGCTTGTGGGGGGTCTGGTTTATGTCTCCTCTTTCTTTTCTCTAACTTATCTTGCAAGTAATAATGATAACAATAAGTTGAAATGGTCTGGAAAAGCTTAAAGAGGTCAAGATAGTTTTCTCTGTGTCTCATTTTGTTCCTTGTTTTGTTCTTCTCTTGGTTTTCTGTGTTGTTCTGGCTTTGCTTATGTGTTTTGGGGTGCAGTCGTTCTTGCTGCTAGTGGGCTCTTGCCGGTCGGTTGGACTTTTAGGTCCTACTGGCTCTGTTTCTATAGGTAACTTTTGTGTCCTACTAGCTCTTCCATAATTGATCTGATTGCAAGAAAATTAGAAGAGCTTCAGGACCTGCAACTTGCTCATCAACTAATATTAATAAGAACAACCATGCAGGCCAAACGATATATCATCCCTATATATATATATATATATATATATTCATTTAATTACATGTATAATATTGCTCAAATTTAGTTCTAATGTAGTCCCTATTATGATAATTAGTTAAAATAGCTACCCTGATTACAGTCCAATACAAATTTTGGTTTTATTTTCTGCAAATTTTTGTCTTCCAACTGCGGGCGAGCTGTGAAGGATGATTTTCAGTGGCTATTGCTTGCAGCTACTTTCTCCAGTTGCCAGGTGCTCTCTTCCTCCATCTATTAATCCATTCATAAATATTCTTATTACACATTTATGTTAAGGTTCATGTATCCTTAAATAAGTACATGAATTTTGAAGTGCACGTAGGTACATGAATTTTAAAGTATATATAAATATATTTATGTATGATTTTCCATATGCATGTATCTTCTTTCTTATATATATATTTTTATAGTTTGAAGATAATATAATAAATAAAAAATTAAACTTTTATGTATACATTCTCCTTTTAAATTTATCGATGAGAAAAAAAAATAATTTTTATATATCCGAGTTCTTTGTCAATATTCTTGTGTTTGATTTTGAGCTAATCCCCCTTGCGATTGAACACATTCTTGTTCGATTTTCTTATATTAAGCACAAAGTGTAAAGCCTAATATATTCTTGAGCTGGGAAACAAGGAAATTTATAGGTGGGTAATGTAGTTGACTTGCTTTGGCTATTATATTTATACATATTCTATATAGCAATTATTCAAAAACATTTGTTCATCTACTTGAATTTTATTTTGATCATTTCTATTTAATGGCTTCCTGCTTCATGTCATTAAGCATTGTTTGGCTGAAAAGAAAAAACTTAGAACATTCCTTGCACAACACAAGAGCACCAAGAAATCAATAAGATTATGATTTAATGCTTTATGTCGATGTTTACCGGAGTATCGGAGAAGACAGGAGAATCCACCATTTTCTTTTTTCATTCCCTTGTCTACCATTAAATCACTTGAAATTTTTGTCAAGAAATTTATTTGTAATTTTCTAAAATCATCTGTGATTTTACAATAATTTCTCCAATATACTTTTAATTTAATTTAATTTAATTTAAAATAGTTTATTTGAAAAAAAAAATCTGTTGTATATTTTGTGGATTTATATTAAGAGTGAAGAATAGAAATACATTTGAAACTCTGTTCGTATATTTTGTGGCGATTCAAACAATCGGAAAGGTTGTTGCAATTTTTAGAGATATTGTGGCGCATTGGAAAGATTGTTGCAATTTATAGAGGTTTGCAGTGTCTTTCAGTGGTTATGAAACTACTGATAGATTGGATACAAACACTGGCAAATAGGCAAATAGTAATACATGTTGCGGCGATCCAACTGAGGTTTGTGGGTGCCACGTGGCACGACCTTTCTCGCGCATAAACTTTTCCTAGCATGTTATTCTTTGGCTGTCTCGTAACGAGTTTTCTTCGGTAACGACTTCCTTAGCATGCTGCCAAAAACAGCGTAAAATCTCATTTTTTTATTGTAGTGATTTAAAAAAAAAATAATAATAATAAATTTTATTTTTTTTCTATGTATAAAAAGTTATGAAATAAATAATTAATTAAATTTCAAAACAAAATTATAATAAAAATTTTAAAATCAATTATAACGTAACATAATAGTTCCTCCACTAAAACTAAAATAGTAATTTGCCATGTATGTTAATATATATGACATTTCCTCTTATACATATTTGAATAATAAGTGAATGATGTAAAAATTTAAATTGAGGGACTTGATTAAATTTTAAAACTTATATATGTATTAATAAAGCGATATAGATATATTAATATAATATAACAAAATAAATTTAAAATATATATATAAAAATATGAATTTATAATTTTTTATAAAAAACCAGACATAAAAATTATTTAATTAAACCATAATATTAATTATCCCTTAATTAAACCTGATTGGTTGTAAAATTTTAATGCAAGATATTCATATTTAAACTAATAAAAACTAGTTGATCAATTGATTAATTATGTATGTTGTAGAATTAATTTCTCATTTAGTTTGCTTTTTCTTGTGCTCGTAATCTTAGTTAATTTTGGTGCATTGTCCCATGACAAGTACCGAGTTGATGGGAACCACTTGATTAAGAAATTAATTAGTCGCAGTAATCATCCTGGCTGTCACACGAGTTATGATGATAATCACAGCTTTTAATCAAATCTCCAAAAGTCTTAAACTTGATTATGAATACAAACCCCAACTAATATATTAGAAAAGCTTGGCAATTACCATTGGCTACCCAATTTAATACAAAAAGTTAATGTTTACCAAGATGATTGAAAAAAGCTGTTAACCAAACGCACCCTTTCATTTTCTAATAACCAAAGAAAGTTTTGAGCTTCAATTATGTATATATACATACATGTCTACTAGCTAGCTAGCTTTTATGTACCAATGAGAGCAGTTAACACCCATTATACATGTCTACTTGCTTTTGTCAAAAACATGCTCGGTTATCATGATAATGCCCAATAGTTCTCTCTTTTTTTTTTTCCTTCTTCTTCTTCTTCTTCTTTTCGTTTTTGCTTTAAAATATATACATGTGTATGCATTATATATAGATATATAGGAGGATTAATATATGGTGGGGTCTAGACAGCCTTTGGCAACTAATATATAACTTGTTTAATTTTGATACTTAGCTTCAACTTATGGTTTTCATTTAAAGATACAAAAGGGTGTGGGGGGCCAATTTGATAATTTTGATACAAGTCTAGTGGTTAGCATGTGTTGTAATGTATGGCGAAAATCTCTGTTCGCCAAACACAATTTCTATGACACCAAACAGGCCCCAAGCAGCTCCCTTTTTGAAACTCCAATCTTTCCAACTATTAAACATCCCATCTGTCCCTCCCAGATTTCTTTTTTTACAAAAAATTAAAAACCCTTTTTGGGTCTCCTCGCTTTTACGAGAAAAATTAATAACATATTCAAATGCTATTTTTTTTAAAAAAAAAAAGTAGATTTAAATGCACTAATTATTATGTAATAAAAAATAATTTTTATACCAGTATACGTATAGAAAACATATAACCTTTTATAAAAGTTAAACGCACCAACGAATCAATTAAGCAGTAATTAATAAGGTACCAAGTTTGAAAACTCAAGAATTATTTGATCTTAAGAATTTTATTCTTAAATGGGATGACGCAATAAATTATTAATTTACGAAAGAAATGATATATCCAAAAAGAAAAAAACAATAGTAAATGACAGAACGCGAGGAAGTCATTAGTCTGAGCAATTATGAATCACACAGTTTTCTCAAAAAATATAATTTGGGATTTGAGAGTTCAAAGGCTAATAATTTTTTAGAAGAAAATTTTGATTCTAAAATATACAAGTATTATTCCTTTTAAAAAGTTGAACAAAAATGTGTTATATTGAAAAATATTATAATGATTTTTATTTTGTAAATCACTAATCTCGCTAGAAACCAAAATTTCATCATTCTTATAACCGAACTTTACCAATGAAAACGAAACTCATAAGTGATCTGCGATGTAAATCAATCAAATATAATGATTATCTAGAAAAAATTTCTACTTTTAATAACTAAAAAAATCTTGCTATATAATTAAGACAGATCTATATATATGCACTAAGCTTTCTTAGTTCTGTTAAGTGAATCAATAATCTCTGACCAAGAAGATATTTGGGTCATAATTCATGGAACCTAATTATCCGAAGGCAGCACCTTCAGAGGCACACTCTGAAACGATGGATTTTCTTTCTCGTGAATGGTGTAACTTTGCACTTCAAGCTCTTCAACCACCTGAATTACACGATCGATCAATCGTTCTTCTTGATAATACAATCAAGAATCTCGAGAAGGAAACAGGAACAGTGCCTTTTACGGTGAGAGAAGTCCCTAAAACTGCCATTCCCATTGATGTTTACTGCAAATATTTACGTAAATGAGATTTTTTTTTTTTTTTTTTTTTATAATTGAAATATTGCAGAAGATGGAGAAGAGTGTAAAGATGGATGATGCAGAGTTCAAGTCAATACCGCCATGGAAATCCAATGATGTGAAGGTATAAAAATTAATTTTTTACTAGATTTTTTATATACTCAGTTAGTTGATGATTTGTGAAATTTATGTTTCAGTCATGGATATGGATGCAGCAAGCCATGCATCCAGAGCTAAACTACACCAGCTGCTTCAGGAAGAAATGGGTATATATCTCCTGCTAAATTACGAATTACCAACTTCTTCTTTTTGCATTTTAGTATTTCATTCATGTGGGAAATGAAGCAGGTGCCATGGAAGAACATGGTGCCATTCAAGGGTGTGTCGCTAAAAAAATGGTTGAAAGAGATAAAGTCGAAGAGAAAGGAAGAAGTGAGATTACAAAGAGCTGAGGTTCACGCGGCGGTGTCCGTGGCGGGAGTAGCAGCTGCACTGGCTGCAATTGCAGCTGAGAGCCTGAAAAAGAATAAGCCCAAGTCGGATGATGCAACGAAGGAAGCCGCGGTGGCTTCAGCTGCCGCCTTGGTTGCGGCACAGTGTGCGCAAGTAGCAGAAGCAATGGGGGCAAAGAAAGAGCAAATTAGCAGCATCATGAGCTCAGCCACGAGCGGTACAAGCGCAAGTGATATTTTAACACTTACAGCTGCTGCAACAACATGTAAATAATGTCTTTCGTCTGCTGCTCTGTTTTTCTTGCTCTGTTTTCTTTTTTTTTTTGGATAGCTTTAACGAGGGTTTATGCTATTTTTATGGTAGCATTAAAAGGAGCTGCTACTCTGAAAGCAAGATCAGGATGCAAGAACAGATTAAATGGGACGGCCCCAGTGCTGCCAATTGAAGATGCCAGTGATTTGCCAATGGAATTTGAGAAGAGCAGATTGCTTTTAGCCAAAGGAGCTGAGCTTGGTGTTGAAACCCCAGATGGTATGGTACAATCTCTGTGTTAAATACATATTCGAATGATCAGACTTAAATCCACAATCTCTTATTAAAAAAGTTACCGACTGTCCGCTTTTAATTGTAAACAGCAAAGTATAAGGTTAGATCAGTGTCAGTCGTCTTGAACAATGAAGCCCAGGTTCATCTCTGATCAAAACAACAACTCTGTTTATGAGGAATTTCTTAATCTTGCATTGTTCTTATTTTTTTCAAGCTTCTTTTACAGGTTATTCTTAAAGTGAGGAAGCTGAATCTGTTGAAAAGCAAGAAAGAGAGTAAGTTCTTTAGCTTCTTCATCTTCCTTTTTCATTTAATGATGACTTGAAGGATAAATTACAAGCTAGTCTGACTTTTGGGCTTAATTATATCTAGATCCATAATTTTTCAAAGAAAATTACAATTGACACCCTGAATTTTTAAATTAATATCACAACTCAACCCAATGAAGTATTAAAATTATTATCAAAATATAAATATTTTTTTTTTTTGCTCAAGAGTACATACTAAAAGAAAAGACACAAAATCTAAAAAGAAAAGAAATTAAAAAAATAAAATTGGAGAGAGAACTTGGGGAATTACAATTGAATGTTCTAATTGTTGGGTTTGAAAAAATTTTAAGAGATAGATTATCTTTATATAATATTTGTTGAAAATAAAAAATAAAAATAAAACTAATAGAATGACCCAACTTTTTTAATTTGTATTAGTTTATATATACCTTGTAAGTATATCAGTATATATAGACACTAACATAATTTTTTTAAGTTCCAAATATATAAACCATAAGGAAGTGTAATTCATGAATCATAATTGAGTTTAAATACATGAACCACCTAAAACAATTCAAAAAACATGTATTACTTATTATATTCATAATATGTAGTCGATGTAAACAAACTCTTTTTTTAGTTTTAGTCAATATTTTTTTAACTCTAATAGAAATTTTTACTTTTATCTCTTACAGAAATATTTTATTTTTTACTTCAAAAAAAAAAATTCAATTATTGTTTAACATACTTTGTGCAATTCTTTCATTGGACAGAGCTATAATATTTATAACTGAAGATTATTATATAGTAAATTTGTAAATCTAATAAACTAGGTATAAATTAATTAAACTGAAAACACAAGTAGCATGAAGTAAACTTAGTGTTGTTCAAATTATCAGCTATAGGTTGCTGAGAAAATTTTGAATTGGTTTTAGGTGTTGTATTAGACGTGCATACAGAACTATACAGAGAATCAGAATGCGATGAGGAAGAAGTTAATACTTGTTATCTTCTTGTATTGAGGACAAATTTGGGAAGCATTAAGCTGGACATGACAGATGATTATCAGCGCTACAAGACATGGGCCAGTACCATTAATCATATGCTCATGATCTCTACTTGTTTTACAAAGTATCAACTTCAGTTCTACAAAAACTGAACCCATTACTACTATCTCCACTTTCATGTATGATTGTTTTTTTTTTTTTTTTTTAAACATATTTTGTGTAATTATATATATAGATATGTGAACATAGTTGTTGGAGTTTGACATTTATGGAATTAAACTGCTTTGTTTTTTATTTCACTGGAAACTTAATTAAGAGACTTCCAGTTATAGTTGATACAAATCTTGAGACACCTAAAAAGTTAACCTCCCACATAGTTTTGTGATGAATATAAGAAAATAGACTTGTGCTTGGAGAATCATAATATGCTCTATAGATTTCATAAACAAGGTTTGGAGACCATTGACATCTTGACAACCATGAAGAATTCTTCAAAGAATAGTGAGATTTCTTGTAACACCCTAGCCTAAGAAGGGCTAGGTGTCAAAAATAATAATACCAAAAAGAGAGAAAAAAAAGGGAGGGAGGAGAGAAAATGACGTCGTTTTGGAGGTTTCCTAAAATGATGTCGTTTTGGGAAGAAAAAAAAATTGACCAGAGACGTGTCCGCCTTTAATCTGGGAAGAAGAGAAAGAAAAGGCATGTATGCCTTTTCCCTCCACCAAAGAAGAAGAAGGAAGGGTCATATCGGGCTCTCCTCTCTCCGACTATAAAAATAAAGAGAGAGCTATGGAGAGGGAGAGATTCCGAGCAACAAAAAGAAGAGAGAGAGGAAGAGAGAGAGAAAAAGAAAGAAAGAGAGGGAAAACGGATCTGTGAGCAAAGGCAACCTCTAAGACCCGTTTCACGACTGAATCTCTATTGGAATCGCTCCGGCATGCGAGAGGAGAGAGCCATCCGATCGGATCCATCCGAGAAGAGGAGGAGACACAATTCGACCCAAACCCGTGCATGACCAACAGAAGGAGTTTGGACTTGGGTTGCAACGACCTAGTTACAAGGGTCTGGGCATGAAAGGAGAACAAAGTAGATCCGACCACGTGCGTCGATTCTGTGGTGGTTATCGATCAGGTCGCGGTGGCATACGACGGTCCAGCGATGACACGTGGCAGTCTGGCTGCAGCACATATGGAGGCGTGGTCTTCTAACAGTGGTGCATGGTGGTCTGGTAGGTGGCACGTGTCTAAGTGCGTAGCGATGTGTGGAGGTACGTGTTGGGCGCGTTGTGGCATGCGATGACCTGAATCACGCGTCAAAGATAAGAATCTACCCACCTTTGTATTATTATTATCTTTAAGAAGTGTCTATCATTTAACGCACATAATTTTTTATTTGTAAATAAGGGAGACATTTGAATAATAACCAAGACGTAGAGATGATTGGAAACTCGAACCAGTGAAGATATTAACATCTTTTTCTATCAGACTGTAGATAAGGAATTGGGTTACTCTCATCTAAAGACTCCCATATTTTTATAAAATTTAGTTTTCTGTTGAAATGAATTGTTTACAGACCTTACAAATTATTTAAGTTTTTGACATGATTTTCGCAGACTCATCAAGTGTGTGGGTACAATTACATATGATTGGAGATCATAATGGTGGGTATGATTTATGTTTATGTATGCAGATTGCTACTAGTGCGTATATGCAGATTTTGTGCAATCTAATTCTGAGTCGTATGTGTGCATGATGCAGATATATATATATATATTTAATTGTATATTGTATGACGTATATATGTATATTGTTAGTTTATGTGAGTGAACAACTTGTACGTACGTGTTGTGGAATACATATATGCCTTGTGTAAATATGCAAGTATACATATGTCGTATGTGTTACGTGTCTATATATATATTTATTTAAGTCGATGACCGTGCATATAAGATGTATATATTGTACTTATTGTGTAGGCATGTTTATATATAACATATATGATGTACATGTAAGTGCATGCATGGATAGGTCATCTAATGATGAAATTGATTTGTAAAAGAATAATATAAGAATATTTAAAAGATGAAAAAATATATGTAACTGGTATCAACGAAGGACGAGTGATTAGGTAGAGTTCACTCTACCTGTAGATACGACCTCAGTCAAATGTGGTTAAAAAGTCCAATACATAATCGTTTTGTGTTCGGATATATGTGAAAAGTAATAAGTGATACCTAATATATAACCATTTCGTGTTCGGTAGCATTAGAGAAGTGATAAATGATAAGTGATAAGTGATGTATCTGCATGGTAGAGGGAATCCTTAGTGCCCTCGTTGATGTCGGCAAAAATAGCATCGCAAAATAAAACTCTTAAAAGACGAAAAATTATAAACTTTAATAAAAATGTAATTGAGAATAAAAGTGCAATTGAGAAGTGGTAAGTGAACAATGTAAAGTAAAAGTGCTACTGACATATGCAATGATAAGTAATTCAATGACAAGTGCAAATGATTGTTAGAAAGTGTAAGTGCAAGAGTTATGAAACTAATGAACAGTATTACTTATTTATGTAAATATGATGTCAGAATATATGTTATGTCCATGAAATCATATGTGAATAAGAGAATTATTGAGATATGTGAAATTACAGTATTGTATTACACGGGGAATCGGTTTTAAAGAAAATATGCATCTATTTTATAAATATTGTATGATTGAGTGTGTGCATGTCTTTGTTATGGGTACTGTCTTTTTTTCTCATCGAACCCGTGAAGCTCACCTCCATTAATACGTCTTAAATGCATATTAGTTTAGATCAAGAGTATGTTGAAGACCAAAGGTAGACTCTGAAGAATCTTCTATGATTTTTGGGATTTTATTTTATAAGGTAGACTTAAATATATTATAATAATGTAATTTAGGGATTTTGTGAGTTTTATAGATTACAGCTCCAAATAAGGGATGTATAGTTGATTTTTGAATTTCAGCATAATGTTGCGTAAATTTAATAGATTATATGCGTGAATAATGCTCATTTCTCAATAGAGAAAACATATCGTTATATTTCTCTCTAGTGAAACCTTCATTTTCTTCCTCTTTTTAATACGCGACTTATCTTCTTCTTTTGGTTTCTTGTTTAGCCCATAACATCATGGTGTATGAAATGATGAAGAGGGTTATGGTTGGGACAAGTTTATAAAGCAAGGAAAGTTCGTGTTTTCTCTTCTTCTTGTTTGTGGGTATTTATGTCAATTTGTTATTTTATATATAATTATATGTTTGACAATTTAGGAGTTTTTGTCATGAAGTAAGAAAAAAGAGAAAGGTAATTATTATGGTAAATAAAGAAAAACATTTAGGAGAGAAGACAGTTGTAAAATTACACAACTAAATTCATTGATCAAGAAGCTCTTATCAATTGAATGTTAAATGTGTTGAACATAATAAACCCATATATCAACCCATCAAGTTTGGTTTTGATTGGATGATGGGTGTCGAATCTAGAAAAAATAAATTTCTATTCTGTCAATAACTTAAATTTGTAGTAATAATGAACAGGGTCGAATCCATAGAGAATTGAGGAGAGGTATAAGGCATGTCTTCTTGCTAAATGCTTCATATAAAAAGAATGTGTCGATTATAAAGAGACTTTTTCTTCGATTTTATTAAAAAATTCTTTCAGGACTATAATGACTTTACTGGTGCATTTTGATCTTGAAATGCATTAAATAGATGTTAAGACCACATTTCTCAACGGTGACATTGACAAGACGATTTTTATGGTGCAACCAGAAAAATTTGTATCAAGCGATGCAAAGCAAATGGTTTACAAATTAAAAAAAAAAATTCATCTATAGGTTCAAGCAGGTTTCTCATCAATAGTATCATAAGTTCCATCAAGTTATCATCTTGTTCAGTTTTGAGATGAATGTAGTGGATAATTGTGTATACCATAAGTTCAATGGAAGTAAGTACATTTTTCTAGTTTTATATATCAATAATATAATTTTTGTCAGTAATTATATAGGTTTATTATACAAAATCAAAAGATTTCTAAAAAAGAAATTTGAAATGAAAGATCTTGGGATGACTTTTTTATTTTAGGAATTTAAATATATTGGGATCGCTCTTGGAGAATTTTTGGATTATCACAAAAGAGGTATATCGAAAAAATTCTTAAAAAATTTGGCTCTCAGAATTATAAACCAGGTGACACCCTTATGTTTAAGGGAGATAAGTTCAGTTTAAGTCAATGTCCCAATAATGACTTCGAACTTAAAGAGATGTAAAAGATTCTTTATGCTTCAACTGTAGGAAGTCTTATATATGCTCAGGTTTGTACGCGTCAGGGTATTATGCACATTGTTGGAATGCTAGGGAGATATATAAGTAATCTAAGAATGGATCACTGAAAAGCAATCAAATGAGTCATGTGATATTTATATAGGACAAAAAGTTACATACTCACTTTTTGAAAATCAGATCAGTTGGAGATCATTGGTTATTTTGATTCTGAGTTCACTAGATGCCAAAACAGTAGAAGATCTACATCAGGTTATGTCTACCTGTTTACTGAAGCAACTATTACTGGAAAAGTACTAAATAGACACTTATAGTGTGTTATGAGACATCCAATCATAAAATATGGCTACAAAATTTTTTCACTGGGCTATGCATTGTGGATGACATAGAAAGATCACTCAAGATTTTGTGACGATAAGTCTGCAGTTTTGTATTTCAATAATAACAGGAGCTCAACAAAGTCAAAGCATATAAACATCAAGTTTCTAGTTGTTAAAGAAATAGTTCAGAGTAGAGATCCTGAGTTTTTAAATTAATATCATAACTCAACCTAATGAATTATTAAAATTATTGCCAAAATATAAATAATTCTTTTTTTCAAGAGTATATACTAAAAAAAAATACACAAAGTCTCAAAAAGAAAAGAAATTCAAAAACTAAAATTAGAAAGAGAGCTTGGAGAATTACAATCAAATAATTTTATTAATCAGTTTGGAAAAATTTTAAGAGAGTTGTCTTTATATAACATTTATTGAAAATGAAAAGAAGAAAAAAGAAAAACTAATAAAAAGACTCAATTTTTTTAATTTCTATTAGGTATATATCTTTTAAGTATACAAGTATATATAGATACTAACATAATTTTTTAAGTTTCAAACATAAAACATAATGAAATGTAATTCGTGAATCATAATTAAGTTTAATATATAAACCATCTAAAAAAATTCAAAAGACACGTATTAATTATCATATTCATAACATATAATCAACGTAAACAAACTCACTTTGTAATTTTAGTCAATATTTTTTTAACTCATATATAAATTTTTACTTTTATCTTTTATAGAAATATCTCATCTTTTACCTTAAAAAAATTTCAGTGATTTAACATTACCTTATATAATTCCTTCATTGGATAGAATCATAATATTTACAACACAAGAATATTATATAGTAAATTTGTAAATCTAATTAATTGGGTATAAATTAATTGAACTGAAAGCACAAGTAGCATGAAGTAAACTTAGTGTTGTTCAAAGTATCAACTATAGGATGCTGAAAAAATCTTGAATTGGATTTAGGTGTTGTATTAGACGTGCATGCAGAACTGTACAGAGAATCGAAAAGCGATGAAGAAGAAGCTGATACTTGTTATCTTCTTGTATTGAGGAGAAATCTGGGAAGCATTAAGTTGGATATGGCAGATGATTATCTGTGTTACAAGACATGGGCCAGTACCATTAATCATATGCTCATGATCTCTACTTGTTTTACAAAATATCAACCTCAATTCTATAAAAACTAAACATGTTACTACTCTTTCCACTTTCGCGTACTACTTTTTTTTTAACATATTTTGTGTAATTATATATATAGATATGTGAACATAGTTGTTGGGGTTAGATATTTATGGAATTAAACTACTTTGTTTTTTATTTCAATGAAAACTAAATTGAAAGACTTACAGTTATCGTTGATACAAGTTTTGAGACACCTAAAAGATTAAACTCCATATAATTTTGTGATGAGTGTAAGAAAACAGACTTGTGCTTGAAGAATCATAATATGCTCCATGGATTTCATAAATAAGGTTTGGAGATCATCAACTTCTTGACAACCGGGAAGAATTCTTCGAAGAATAGTGAGATTTCTCTCAACCGAAACCTTCATCTTCTTCCTCTTTTTAATTACGCGACTTATTTTCTTCTTTTGGTTTCTTGTTTTGGCCCACAACCTCATGGTGTATGAAGTGATGAAGGGGGTTATTGTTGGGACAAGTTTATAAAACAAGGAAAGTTGGTCTTTTTCCTTCTTTTTGTTTGTGGGTATCTATGTCAGTTTGTTATTTTATATATAATTATATGTTTGACAACATGGGAGTTTTTCTCAAGGGACAAACGGATTGTGTCATCAAGTAAGGAAAAAGAGAAAGGCAATTATTATGGTAAAGAAAGAAAAGCATTTAGGCGAGACAGACAGTTGTAAATATTACACAGCTAAATTCCTTGATCAAGAAGCTCTTATCAACTGAATGTTAAATGTGATGAATATATTGAACCCATATATCAACCCATCAAGTTTTGTTTTGATTTGGGTAGAGAGAGCCATGAGTGTAAAGTTGGGATGTTTTGAAATGCAGATACAAATGGGTTTATGTCAAAAAAAAAAGTGGTCCTTTTAGGCAGCAAAGCCTAGTGGGACTTCCTTGTCTAACCCACCAACACATTGAATTTGATTTCCTGAAAGGGGAGTCAAGGAGTTTGCAGAGATAAAAAGCTATACGGGAATCATGTTTTATATTTATGGGCAAGAGAGGAAACTGAAATGGATGTCACAGTGTGGCTAATGGGTCAAGTAGGCCAACTTGCAATCCCACTACTCACTCCACCTTTTCATGTCAGATTCACTGCAGCCCCTCTTCTCCCTATCATATATAGAAGTTAATATAAGCACTAAAAATGAAAAGTGAAAATGGGCTTTTTCAATTATGGGCCATGCAGGTTCTGGTGGAGGATTTAATAAAACCCTAAAAATAAGCTAACAAGTGTACTAGGAGGCCAGACCCAACTAGAAGAACAGACTAGTAGTCTAGACCTCTCCCATAAATATATTGTGAGGTCAAGTAAATTTATCCAACAGTTATTGTGAGATTAAGTTAATTTATCCAACAGTTAGGACATAGAATTGTGAGATTAAGTAAATTTATCCAATAGTTAGGATACAGAAAAGATAAATAAAAATAAAAATTTTAGAACTTACGCGATTAAATCATAACAACTACTTTTGCAAGCGAAACTAACATCGAATTCAGTATAGAAAAACTTTTAAATGTATAACTATATTTTCACCAAGTCCTAGCCTGCAAGTAACCTAAAACTCATCAAGTATTAGATCAATTTCTGTTGTGAGAGAAAAGTTATGTGTATATAGAGTAAATTGGATCTTGGAAGTTAATAGAGAAAAAGGAGAAGAATTGTGTGTAAAGGGTTAAATGGTGTACCAATTATTTTCTTGGTTGAAGTCAGGTTATGCGTTTTCGTTAGTAGGTTAAGATGAGAATTGAATGGACAATTAGAGAGTGGGGACATGAGTAATGAGACCAACTGTTCCTGAAACTGCATTAACACCACAAGTCTTTAATGTTTTTAGTCCCCAACACCTCCTATTACTTACTCTTCACCTGCTACAACAAAAATTGAATGCTCAATTTTGATTTTTGATTTTCTTTAAACCCATTCAAATGGGTAACCTCTTGGAACCTTTTCATTAATCAATTCCTCAGTCAAGATTACAACAAAATTGTGTCCATGACCCATCGAAGATTTCAGATTTGCCAACATAATTCATGACTGAAAACTATCTTCACACACCAACTTCTAACCCTTATTCAATGCTGCTCCTAACTATGAAAATATCGACTGAGAAATTCAACCAATACTACTGAAATTTCTCCTTTTTTTCTGAAAGAATTACTCAAGTTCACTATCTGAAGATTGTGGAATCAAGAAATGTGAAAGAGGAGAGAAAATCATGAGAGAATAAATCAATTTCTAAAACAAAAAAGGCCAGGGAAAAGAAGAATGTTGAACTGCAAAATGCAGGGATTTTAGTATTGATTCCCTTTCTCTTCTTTCATTTCTTACAACCAAATTTTCCTTTGAGAATAAAATGTTAACTTCCCTAGCTAACAAAAGAATCAAAGGGACTAGACATGGGGAGAAAAGGAAGAATGAACAACCTTGTTTTGTCTTCCAACAAGCCAAAGCAAAGTCTTCCTTGCAAAAGAAGGTGTTTTTGCCTGGGAATCCAAGCTGTTGCAGCTCTGGTTTTCCTCATCAAAACCGATTTCACTGTTGCCTTCATTTACCCACCTACCACTTCCTATCTCAGAATTATTCTTTCCACTCTTCACCTTCATATCTTCATCTGCAGGGACAACACTCCGCTGAATTGGGAATCGAAAAGAGAAGGCCCTCCTCGCTGTGTCCTCAGCTGAGTTCTGCTTTTCTTTCTTTCCCTGTAGCCAAATTTTCGATATTGAAAAACTTTCTCTTTTGCTCCTCTCAATACTAGCATTCCCCTTTATTACCCCGACGCTTGTCATTGCTTCAAATCCACTAAATTCTCTTCTTGATTCACAATCACACTCGGACATAGCAAGCTTGTGGCCAGGTGTCAATGGCAAATGAGGCTTCTTGGTAGTCTGTTTTTTCTTCATTGGAGTTCTTATGGGAACTTGCAAGAAAGAATTCTCATCCATTACATACTCAAAAGACCCCATGGAAAAACACCTTCTTGTATCAACATTGCTGCTACTGCTGCCGTCACCACCATCAACATTCCTGAATTTCCCTAACTTTACAGGAACAACCTTTTCCTCTGAATCAACCATCAGAGTAGGTGGAGTAGTAGTAACATCTTCTTTTGCAATAATTTCACATGATTTTTGTGTGAAATCGATGTGGGACGATCCCAATTCATTATCCCCACGAAAACACAGAATGGAATTATTCCTAATCACTGAACTGGTTCTGGCAAGACCGCTATCTCTATCACCCAAAATCTCTCTGGAGCTCTCACTTCCAGATTCAAGAACAAAAACAATGGGGGAACAACTATTGTTGGGAGAGAAATCTGGGAGCAAACTAGCTCTACACAAGGGGCAAGTGGAGTGAGACAAGAGCCATGTATCTATACACTCCATATGAAAAGCATGGCTACATTTAGGCAACAATCTGAGCTTATCCTCTGGTTCAAATTCACACAAGCAAACAGCACAATCAAATGGGTTCTTGGATCCTATAATAGCTTTATAGTGAAAGACCGGGAGGGTGTCTATAAAGGATTGGTCAACACCAGCATCATGGAGATGGAATAATTGCTGCAACTGCCCTTGTAGAGCAGTCACGTTATCTGAATCCTCCCGGCTCGCTGCTCGGGGGTCTCAGTAAAAACCTTACTAGAAGGTGAAGCAACCCAGAAATGAAGAAAATTATAGCTAGAATTATAATGATAAGCAGTATGCTTGGACTGACCTTGCTGTTCAAATCAAAAGTATCTGCCTGAAGATTTTCTGGAGCAGGAGGTGGCTGAGAGAGAAAGTAGGGTTGCTGTGGAGGAGAAAGCTTAATTTCAAAAAGAACCCACCCCATAATTTTGTCTATCAACAACTTACCAAGATTGCGGCTTTAGGCTTCAAGTATGCGACCCAAAAGCTCTTTCCGTAAGCTAAAACTCATTTAGCTGGGATTCAAAAGCTCTTTCCGATGTAGAACCAATTAATGGTGGTCTTTATTTCCTTCTGCTCGAATAGGAAAAATCCCAACTCCAATTTGCGAAGGAGAGAGAGAGAGTTAGAATTGAATGAGAAATTTTGAAGGCTAGATATTAATGGGGAGAGAAGGGAAATTCTGAAGAAAGGCAATATATCTACCAAATTGCAGAAAAATAAATGAGATTGAATCTATTGCCAAAAGATTTCACAGTCAATCAGAACCTCATGCATAGTAAAAAAAAAAAATCAGTAATTCAAAAAAAATTTATGAAGATTTCATAAAAATACAAAGCCAAACTAGGTTGACTTCGGAGAGAAACTGCAGCAACCCCAATGCTCAATAAATTCAAAGAAGAGAACTTTTTGGCTCTTCTTCCCACACCAAACCAAACCCAAAAAAAAAAAAAAGATGGAAGCTTTCAGTCGTTTCTGAAGAAAGCAAAGGTTATTTTATTGAAATGGAAACGTGCGTATCTTATTGTTTTGTCTTAATTTAAGTTTATTTCTGCCACTGATTAAATTCTTTTACAGGCTTATCTTCTTCTTTCTTCTTCTTCTTCTTCTATTCCAGTTGTTATCTGATCATGATACCGTGTGGTAGCAGATGAAATCATCAGTCTTTCTTTAAAATAAAAAATTAAAAAAAAAAAATGAAAAGTGAAAATTTGGAAGTCAATGGAGGGAGAATAAAATGGAAAGCGCAGCAGAAGCAGCATAGGATACGGTGCGTTTTAGCGCTAAAACAGGAAAGTAAACAATGTGTTTGTGACCCGACCCCATAATTTTGGGAGTGACAAATACGAACTTTCCTAAAGTTTGCTTTTTTAACTTTGTTTTGCTCATCAAAAGACATGGCTTTTGCACGCCCCAACCCAACACCCACATTGAAGAATGTTATGTTTCTTGTTCCACCCATCAAATTTTATTTTTTTAAAAAAAAAATTATAAAAAAATCAATAATAATTACGAAATTTATCCATTTATTTATGTTTTTCCAAACCCTTATTTTATTTTTATTTTTTAAAATCAAGAATTTATTAAAAATATACACGAAAACATATAATTCGATTTTAACTCTACCCGTCGTCTATAAGGGTGGTTAAGCTAAAAATTGATTATGATTAATAGTTAAAATAATAATTAATTAATTAATTATTGAAGTGATATAGTGATGCTTAAGGATATGTGTTTGTGGTGATGATTAAGGAATCAGAGATCAAGAAGCATTAACACAATCCGCCAAGCTATAACATTAATTAAATTCATATGAAATTAATCAACATAATATCATATATATATATATTTTTTATGTGATAATAATTATTATTCTTTTTAATTAAGTAAAATTGGTCAAGTGTTCATACTTAGAGCCGTCCTAATTTTGAAATTTAATTAAATATATAAAATAACAGTTTGACCCAACAAGTATACTAAATAAACATGCATGCTTGTGTCTTTATTATATATATATATATATAACATGACATGTTACGATGATTAATTTAATTATTAAATTTATTAAAAAAAAAAAAAAGAAGAGCTATTAGTCTTCATA
>NW_019014617.1:145316-191715 GCF_000150535.2 Carica papaya | reverse complement strand
CATGGAGAAGATGTGGCGGTTTATGGGGGATTCCCATGTGTGAACATTTATTAAAACACAGATCCCAACTCCAATAAAAACAAATTTCTCATAATCATCAAATGCCGTCTATGGTCCAACCCTAAATTGTCTTCATCAAACATCAAATTAAAATATTTAATCATGCCATTTTAGACGCTTATTACAATTGATGTGTACAATTTTTTGTATTAAATTATAACTAATATTCAATTTAGATTGCATAATTTTTTTTTATAAGTTCAAAACTCTATATATATATACATGTACACACACAGAGAGGCAATTAACTACTACTTTTGTCCCATTTACTTCAAATGTCAAAGGGGGTTAGTTATTAATGTTACCAAATTATGGAAAATAAAATGTCAATGGGTTTGAATTAGAAATTAAAAGACCAATATAAATGACTAAATTAATGCACAAATGAAACTCCACGTGAATTTCAAGCCCCATGATGTTCCTGTTTATTGATGGTACGATTCGGATTCGGATTCGGATTCGGATTCGGATTCGGGCCCAATGCATATTGATCTACAATGACTACTCTGGCCCAAGTGGTTTTAGTTGGCTCGTACATGAGCGCCCTCGAAACCCTTCTCCACCACCACTCCTTTTTTCCGCCGCCCGCCAGTTCTGTAGAGAGAACAAGCCAGAAAGAAAGGCAGAAGAGGAAAGATCACAGATAAGAAAAGAAGAACAGAAATGGGTCTTCTTCTTTCAGTTTCTAGAGAGGGATAGGGAGAACGAAGAAGAACAGAAATGGATTCCAGACCCATTCTCTTCTCTCATTTTGTTTCTTGTTTCAATTTCCACAGAGTAGATAGAGAGAGAGAGAGAACGAGAAGAATAAGAAGAAGATGGAGAAAAAGAGAGAGGTGAGCTTCTGCTCAACAGCCAACAGTAGCGAGAAGTTAACTTCTTACTTCTTTTGAGTTTTGATTTGTTGGGTTCTACTTCCATGGAGTTTGACTTTTTCATCAACAGAGGGTATTTGGTTGACTTTTCATGAGCTTTCAAAACATGGTTTGCCAGTTTTTAAGTCTTCTCTTTATTCCTGAACTCACCGTTTTAGTCAACCATTCTCCGGCATACTTTTATAATCAGATTTAATTTTCTTCTTTAGAATTTAATTTTCAAATTGAAAAAATTTATCTTAATTCATAAATTTGTTGTACAAAATGTTAAATTTTTTTTATCTTTTCCTCATAATTTCTTCTCATTGGAGTTTGAATTTTTAAAACAACTAAAGATTAAATATTAAAAACATAAAATAAGAAAGAAGAAAGTTGCAATAATTTTTTTTTTAATTTTTTATTTAATAATGATCATCTGTCATGTTACATAAGGTCACACATACATTACAAAATTAAATATAGTTTAATACTCATAAAAATGTAATGTAATGTAATGACCTACAAAAAATATATGCACGATAAATGATAACATGTTGGGTTATAGTATACTAACACATATTTGTGTGATTAGTGCTTAGCACATTCTCTAATATAAATATACATTATTAAAATATATATATATATATATATATATATATTCCGAGTGGCCCCACTGTTTACAGGCTTATACAACACATATTGCAGCTTACCAGCCTGAATTAACATGTTGGGTTATGATTTAATTTAGATTTTTCTGATTATTTATTTGTTTTCTTTTTATAATTTTGCTTATTGTCCGCAATCCAATAGGATTTAAAAAAAAAAAATTAAATCAACAAGCTAATGAAATGACGGTTCAATTCGTGCTTTTCGTTATTAGAAAACATTAAGTGGATCAATTTGTTGTAATTTTTAATTTAAAATTTAATATAAAAAATAATTTGATGACAAAAATAGTTACCAATTGAGAATAATATTAATCATATATACATATTCTATTAGTCTCTATATTAATTGATTCTTTTATATATACAAAAATAGTTATAATTTTGAATGTTTACCCTATTAATTATCAACTTTAATTGTCATTTATAAATTATTTAATGTCAAACACGTGATAAATATATGATATATCAATAACAATATAGTACATGACCTGATAGTCACATTAAATTAGAAACATTCAAATTTACGTATGAGTCCCAATTCTTTTTATTCTTTTCCTAATTACTCTTCATTCACTTCACATTCCTCATCTTTGTCCCATTTCAAGCTCTAAAATTCTGACTCTTTTTATCGAAATTTGCATATCCACCAAATATATTCATAGATAAGCAATTTATATGATCTATATTAAAAAATAACTATAAATCATGCGACAAGATAGAGTTACAAAGAAACTTGATTTTATCAATGCTTCACTGACAACTAAATAAAATAAAACTCTATCAACTGATTTAAATTCAACCTTATCAGTTTTAGAGCTAAACTGGACAAGTGGCACAACTACCAACATCGTACTTCTTATTAAGGAGCACATGTTAGCGAAGTGGTGACCCAAGTGGTGTGGGTAAATTAAACTGTTTGGTATTTTCTGAAGCAACATTTGCAATAGTATTTTTTTACTAGATTCATTTTTGAACAAGAAGGGTTCGCTCTTAAATTTTGAGAACTTGAACGAAAAATTATGAAAATTCATATATTTTTATTGGAATAATAACCAAAAGCGATGTTATAAAAAATACTAGAGTCATTTTGTAAATGAGAAAAACTTCGAAGTAGATGATACAATCTTACTCCACTGCAGTATTGAAAGAAGAAAAAATCGTATCTATATGGACTGGAGGAGAAGATCAGATGCATTGGATCCACCCTACATTTTCCTTTGCAACCACGGAGTCCACTGCTCTTGCACCCATAAACAATGATGATGAATCATTATTTGCACCTCTTATATGTTATAAGTCTCAATTTGGTCAGTTATTGTGACGATACTTAATTAATTAATATTATAATTTAGAAGAAAAAGATGACAAGAATGAGGGACTCAAATAAAATTTTAAGTTTTATAATTTCAAGTGACTATCACGTCATGTGTCACGTTATCGTTTATGGATCCTAAATTTAATATATTATCAACCATATATTCAAAATTAAACAACCTGTATTAATTAAAATGATAACTTATGAGATAAAAATTAAAAAATATAAAATTAAAAAATATATAAAAATAATAATAAAAGAACTTAGAGAAAAAAATCAACTAATATAATAAATATTTCGGTATAATAATTAATAAAAGTTAAAACAATAGTAATTTTTTTTTCTTTCACTTTTTTTTTTTAGTTATTCTTTTAATATACCAGTAATAACAAATATTCATCGTATATATTATTTACTATATACCTTAAACACCAAAGTCAATTGTTTTAATTAATAAATTATTATTTGTTTTAATTAATCATTAATTATTTTGTCAAACGAACTCGCTTAGTAGAATAATAATTTTTTGATTCACCCAAACCAAATCGATTTTTTAACAATTAATATACCTTTCAAGTAGTTTTATTTATTTAAAATTATAAAATACTTGTTTTGATCACATTTCTCCAATAGAAAAGTATACGGAAAATTAAGAAATACCATCATTTTTCTCTTTAATTAATATTTTTTTATTATATAGGATGTTATCTTCTAATTTTCTAGCCTGGTTGGAAGGAGTTGGGAGGTACAAACACATGATCGGCAGTTGTAGAAGCAAAATAACCACTGGGATTGATTTATTTATCATCCCGTACACTGCGGCATGCTCTTAGTGAAAAATTCATGGACCTACGCCGTATAAAAGAAACTGGAAATTTTTACTCGGGGAAATTATTGCGCCAAATGAACATAGCGATTAAGCTGAGAAGAAGAAGATGAAGAGGAGGAGGAGGAGGAACAGAGATCCAACTGTGGAGTTAAAATGGCTCTTTGGGTAACAATGAGTTATGACGAGGACGCCTTTACAGAGAGGCAATTGTTGGTTGAATTTGTCAAGTTGCAGTAAAGGGTCGTTGTCTCTTCAGTAAAAAAACGTCCCCCACCTTTTCATATACGCACATATATATATATATATATATATATATATATTTCTATTTTCCCACTCTGTAATCTCCTTTTTATCCTTTGATCCTTATTTTTGGTAAATTTCAATTTGATGACACAGTCCATTGCCATTTCAGAGTCCGTTGTTGGATAACATGTCCTCCCTCTGTCAAGTTGTTTCAGTTCATTTTTCGGTTTGTTGATTCTTTTTCTTTTTTCTTTTCCTCCGATAATAAGCACGTAACTGATCTGGGTATTGAAGATTTTGATTATCCGGCGAAATTGTAACTGGGTATTCAAGATTTGATTCTCCAAGGATTGTATTGAGGAGGGCATTGGTGATTTTCAGTCCTCTTACAATGGATTTTATTATTTCATGATTGATTATTTGAGGGAAGTTCTGGCATATAATGGTGAAATGATTGAAGAAAATTTTGGAGTTGTTTGTTGAGTGTACAGGGTCCTTCGAAGTTCACGAAGATCCTCAACTAATCCCTACAGCATCCCAAATTTTTTAAATGGGTAGTTGCGAAGGGGTTTTTTTTTTTTTTTTTCTTTTTCATTCTTTTCCAAGAATTAAGGTTGACAAGAGTCTTTTGGTTTGTCAATTCATCATAGGAATCATCTAAAGTTTGTGAGAGTTTGGCCGTTGTACCCAATTCTTTTTTGTGTATGTTACAGACTTGTTTCATTGATTGCTTTGGTCAAGTCCTGTTCGCAGATCATATTCTCTGCATTTTAAACATCTTCTCCAAGTGTTTGATCACAAGTCCTTTAGTACAGTTCATTTGTGAAATTTGGGGAGATTCTAGCTTTTCATAAGGATCATGAGGTTTTTCAGCCTTGTGGGGAATTCTTTTGGTTGTTCGGCATCTGGGGAGCGCTTAGTTTCTGCAGCCAGGGATGGAGATCTTCAAGAAGCCAAGGCTTTACTAGAATATAATCCTAGGCTCGTGAGGTACTCAACTTTTGGAGTCCGCAATTCACCTCTCCATTATTCTGCAGCTCAAGGCCACCATGAGGTACCATTGTAGCTTAATGTTTGAGTTTGAATAAGGTCTCTTGGTATATATCAATTGTTTACATATTACAGACTAGTATCCTTCTTGTTTTGATGATTATATCTTTCTTGTCTTTAGATTGTCTCTCTCTTGGTTGAGTCTGGTGTTGATATTAATCTCAGGAATTATCGTGGTCAGGTAATGGCATTATATATGCCTAACGGAACTTTTGGTTCTTTTTATTAATCAATCAGTGAAAGGACTTGTGTAAATTAGAGTAAATTCTTCTGCTGTGGATTTTGCTAGTCACCATAAAACATTATCTTGGCCACTTTCGTGAACAGACTGCTCTGATGCAAGCTTGTCAACATGGTCACTGGGAGGTTGTTCAGATTCTAGTTCTTTTTAAGGCTAATGTAAGGCATTTACTTTGATTTTTTCAGCTTTCTAAAGACATTGTAATTACAAAATTCAAGGTTTGACAAACATATTGGCGAATTGGGTTTAGATTCACAGAGCAGATTATCTCAATGGAGGTACTGCACTCCACCTGGCTGCTTTGAATGGTCATTTCCGTTGCATACGCCTCCTCCTTGCAGACTACATACCTAGCATCGCTGATATTTGGAACTCATTAGCAAAGACATCTGACAGCAGACACTCAACCTCTGATTTTGATGAAGGGTAAGCTCATATTGAGAGTTATCTTGCAAATGTATGATCTGCATCAAGTCTGCTGTCTTGATTTGTCTTCTCGTTCCTTTATTTTTAGCAGTGGTTTTTGTGAGGTAATTAATAGAGCAGCTGATGGAGGTGTCACTGCTCTGCATATGGCTGCACTGAATGGGCATGTTGAAAGTGTTCAGTTACTCTTGGACTTGGGAGCTTCTATCACTGAGATCACAGTTGAAGATGGAACCACAATTGATCTTATAGGTACCACCTATCTATATACGGCTGCAATTATACATACAAAAAGAATGCAAAGGAAGTACTGAAAAGAGAAAAGAAGTGATTTTACAATTCATCTTTGAATCGTAATTCTTTCCTACTAAGATCATTATATTAACCAGAAAAAATTTCACAATATTTTTAATCAAACTTGATAAAAGTTTTGGTTGACAATTTTGTTCAGGATTCGTATGTATGAGGGATTTAAAAGTGGTAAAATTCTTGGATGGAATATATTTTCATTTACATAAATACTATGCACTGGGGTTCAACTTGATTATACTAATACTGGCTTGCTATATTCCTGCCATCTTTTATTGAATTAGAAGCAGTAACATGATTAAGTTTGTGGAGTTCTATTCTATAAGAAAAAGGGTGATACCTCATGTTATTGAAGCAGAAAATGTTAGTTGCATCCATCTCTAATCCTTATGCAGTGACTTTGTTGGTTCTAATAGCTCATTCTTTTTATTTCTCTTTCTCTTTGCCTAATCATATCTTCAATAATGCAGGTGCTGGGAGCACAGCTCTGCATTACGCTGCATGTGGTGGAAATGCCCAATGTTGTCAGGTGTAATATTAAGTTGGAGAGAAAAAAAAATAAATCTAATTTGGTTATCTTTCTGCGTTTATCAAAACTGTTCTCATTGTCGTCTGCATGATTCTTCAGCTTTTGATTGCCCGGTGCGCCAGCCTGACTGCTGAAAATACTAATGGGTATGCATCTAGGCTGTTCATATTTGTAGTTGTTAGAATGTATGTCTTCTTTTTCCTATGAGCTTATTCGTTTGTCATTTTGAGTGAAACAAAGCCCTTTGGTATTTGTTTGTTTGCACTAAAATCAGAACATCTTTCTGCTCTGTGGAAACTCCACAAAAAGATACCCCTCTCTGCTTCTTTTCCGGTTCTGGGAACTCTTTCTCTTTGTATTTTGACTAATTGATTGCATATTTCTGTTTGTGTATATTTATTAGATGGACTCCCTTGATGGTTGCTCGTTCATGGCATAGAAATTGGCTTGAGGAAATTCTTAGCATTCAATCAGAAGGCCAACCTCAAATTCTTCCTTCACCTTATCTGTCTCTTCCCCTGATGAGCATCGTCAAAATTGCTAGGTGAGAAAGCCCATGCAATTCGTTTGGCTTTGCACTGACTCACGCCTCGGCCTATATGGAATGTCAATTCTCATATTTGGGTGATGATCAAATTACTAGAGATAGATCCTTTATCAAGGATTTTATTACAATTTTGTTTACGTTCTCAACGAGTAGTATCATGGATATCTTATGTAGCCTTGACCATGTACATTTTTACAACTAAAAACCTTATAGGATTGAAACTATTGTCATGGTCATCGTGAATCAACCGATTCGCTTGTGCAGTGTTAAGATTTGGCAAATATTTTTTTGTTAGATACAAGTCACACCAGAATTTAAACCTGCGGAGGGGGGTGCAGACTGTACCCTATGCTCTACATCTCATGGGATGATGAGCTTGGCCACTAGGTCAAGTGGGTTATCCTAATTATATTTCTACTTTTCTTACTTTGAACAAATAATAAAGGATTCATGAAAGTTTAATTACTGAACCGCTTCAAAATGGCATGCTCTGGGTTACTTAACATAATAAATATCTGTCTAGATTCATCATAATTATTTTTTTCGAATGAACGAAATGACTTACAAAAAAAAAAGAGAAGATAGAATACGGATTGTGAAGTAGTTCAAATCTGGACAATATTTATGATATTAGTTTAAAAGTATTTTCTGTACCAAGAGAATACCTCTTGTTTCCTGGTTTATATTAGGGAGATATCAGAGTGTTGATCATGATATGACCATGTTCCTTGAAATTGAAGGCAGAGATAACATCCCAAGAACTCATCATTAACTAAGAACTCAGTTATTGAAGAACCCTTGTTTCTTTGGAAAGTTGCCAATGACCATTTTGAAATATTTGTTTATGCTTGTCTTATGTGCAGAGAATGTGGATGGAGGAGCAATGATTGTCTACCGTGTCAAGATCCATGTGTAGTATGCTTAGAAAGAAAGTGCACAGTAGCGGCAGAAGGTAATTGACCTTTGTCATCTTTCTTTTTCTGCTTGTTAAAAGTATTGTCGTCAATGTTCATAGATGATATGGGAAATGCATTTTATCTGAAGTTTGAATTCTATACGTGGAACAAATCCAGAATCTTATAGTAACTCATTTTTCAAACGTACAATTAGTTCAATTAGAGAATTTAAAGATACTTCACAAGATTATATATATGAGAATGTGGCATTGGTGCAGGTTGTGAGCATGAGTTCTGCACAAGGTGTGCCTTGTACCTCTGTTCTACTAATAGCACAAGTGTAGCTCAAGATCCCCCAGGCTCCATTGCCTGTCCTCTCTGCCGACAGGGCATAGTTTCATTTGTTAAACTCCCAGAAACAAGGCCAAAAATAGTCAAGACAATTGCAAGAACAAGTTTATCCCTTTCATTTTGTACATGTTCAGGTGATGATGGACCGGAAATGGCTTCTTTAACAACCCCATTTTGCAATCCCAATATCCATTGCACCAGGATTTCTCCACTGGGATCTCCCCTTCGTTCTCTAAGCTGCCAGAGGTTTCCATCAATGAAAATCAATTCAAGCCTTTGCATGGGAGCTCCAGATACTAGTCCTTCTTTAGTCCCATGCAACTTACGTAACCAGCTAGCTAGGTGCGCAAGATCCAGTTACCGACGGTCAGTTTCTCATACAGAGGGCCGGAGGTCATGGTTCTTTGCACTTAATCAATATGTAACTACAGGCAGTGGGTGCTGATTCTTTTCTCTCTTTCATCTATACGATGCATATCTCTGTGCTTACTTTTTGTCCCAGAAATCAACTGGATGCTTATAAGGATCACATGCGGATAAGTTTGACCGGAATCTGTTGTAAATATAGATGAAAAAATCATCTGCTACCCAGGTATAGAATGCATCAATGTGACTCATAGCTTTTCCCATTATTCCTCGTTCGGACACTTTTAATTTCAGACTCAGTGAAAGGACAAATTTGAGGAACTTGGATCTTTTGACAGTAATTACATAACCAGAAACTGAAACTTTGAGACATAGATGTGTTTGTTTTCTTCCCATACATAATGTGTATATATATGTTTCTTTCTTCCTTTTCATTAAGAATTCATATATAATATCGTAAATGCAGTGTTTCTTCGTATATATTGTTAAACTTCATGAGCTCATTTAGCTTCAACTTGAATTGTGGGCCACCCTAGTTTCTACATCCTGGGAAACAATACATTTAACACTAGCTTCGTCTTCACGTAGCAGGTGATATATATATTTATATATATATATATATGCTGACCAGAATTATAGCACTACTTTGCACTTAAAATAATGTATTGTTGAACCTAATACTGTGAATCATACTGATATTAGGAGGCGGGTGCAACTGTATATGAACGTTTGTATGCATGAAACTCCTATAACTGGATGAGACTGGAAGTTTTTAACATTTACTAAAAAGGAGAAATTATGTTATGGGGTGGCCAGTCATACCCGTTATTCATGTGTATATACATACACTACATTTTTGGTCATGCGAAATTATACTGAAGCTTCTGTAACCTGCCAATACTTACTTTTGTAATCTTCTCTTGATGACAACATTAAACAAAAGGCAAAAATTCGGACACTGAAGACGATCCGCATACGACAAGAGAATAGATTTAAACTTTCAATTTCATCCAATTACAATTAAAGATACATAACAGTCAACGAAGCAAACCTACATAAGGATTTGCGTGATAAAGCTCAGGAGGAATAGATAAGAAAAGAAAATATGGGAGAGTTGACAAAGTCGAAACGAGAGTGTAAACGTAACAAGAGAAAAAAGAGACGTGAGAGTGATCTTACAAAACCTAAAAAGTCTGCAAGGTCAAGAAAAATATTTAAAAAAAGAAAGAGAGAGAGAGAGAGAGAGAAGCTCAGCTAGGATAGCACCAGTTAGAGTTGTAAATCTGCTTCATGCTCCAAACGCTGGGGAAGTGAAGCGGCTGAATGGCTTGCGGTATCTCCTACTGGTATGGAGATACCATGAACAGACGTTATGTTCCATTTAAAAGAAGAAAAGACAGAGGGCATGAAGGAGAAAAAAAAAAAGAAAACGGAGTACAAAGAAATTTATGATAGCCGTTAGGATAAGGTGAGATGTGATATAAATAGGCAAGAGGAGATGCTGGTTGAAGAGATGGATGGAGTTCATATAGTGAAAAGAGGGAGGGAAATAAATGAGGAAGAGAGAAGACTGACATTCCAAAAATGTGTTTTTGTTTTGCAGTACAAAAAGTTTAAAATAAATAAATAAAAACTCTCTTCTATTTCTCTCTCTCAACCTCATTTATATTGAGAAGTCTTGGATTATCAACGGGTAAAATGGTGACTGATTTGAGAAATGACAGTGAGGGAAGTACAGGAATAGCAGTGTAAGTAATGACTGACCCATCTCTTTCATCGCTCTGTCACATCTTTTACCTTCTCAGTTACGAAAATTTGGAAGAATAAGAGCATGGGAACTCGGATTTTCAAGTTCAGATTTAACACTAGGCAATCCATGCGTTTGAAGAAGCAGAATCAGCAAGTAAAATGCTGTTTCTTTTTCTCCCACTTCCTTTTGACTTATTACCAATCTATCTTGTAAGTTTCTAATATAATACCATACAAAACAAAGAAATTGCTCCAAGGGTCGGAAGGTTTTGAAACTAGACTCTAAGAATGACTTGAGATACACAAAACCCAATGTTGGATAGACTGGCAAAGGAGATCTTTTGATACTTATTTGGTGAGAAAAAACATAAAACAGCTTTGCAATGGAAAAGCTGACCTCAACCAGAGATTTGCAAAAGAGAAGACTATATATATATATATACATATATATGTTTATGTGGGTGATGTTAAATTAAGTGAAAATTTTGACTAAAGTTAATGCAGGGGGAAAGTTGGGGGAGTGGGAAAAAGGATGATGCATGTTGTGGCAGGGGCATTAATTTTGATAATCATAACACAAGCTTTTGTTGAGGTGACAATACAGTGTGAAGCATGTGTGTGTAAGTAGGTTCTGGTTATATATACAAATTAGGCTACGTAAGAGAAAGATACTTATGCCCGTATATATATATATGTATAACACTCTTGACATGTGCTCTCTGCACGCCACTCTGTCTGTCCTACAGTCAGCACTCCAAAAATATTATAACATTTGCACCTCTGCGGTTCACGGTTAACTCTTTTAACTCTGGACATGGTATCTGCCTTCTGCAATCCCACTTGATTGTTTTCTTCCCAGTGGGCGGAGGAAGTGATTAATTGTTTGTATTTATTGCGTCTGGTATCTCTTACTTAACGTATTGCTATAACTAGATTTTTTATTTTTCAAAATTTATTTTTTGTTTAATTTCAAAAAAATTACCAAACTAACTTATAAAATTAATCATTAATCATGACTTTGTATTTTCTGCGTGGTTTTGAATCTTATGATTCACTTTAATTTTTAAAGTATATTGAGATTTTTATATATAAAGAGTTTATTTATTATTAATATAATTTAATTTTTACTCTTTTTTAGATTTCATGTTTCACTTTAATAGTATTATTGATCGGGTCCATGCAAAAAAAAAAAAAAAAAGGAACACATTTATATATTTGTAAATTAATTAAATTATTCAATTTATTTTATTGTTCTTAAAGTTATTTTTTAAAGCATTTGAATGTAACATACTTATTTTAACTCTTCTATTAAAATTGAAAGAAATTATATATTTAAAACAACTATAAAATATCAAAAATCAAATTGTAAAAAAAATAAATGATCAAATTATAACATATATTAAATTTTATGATGCAATGATCCGAAACTTAAAAGATAATAAAGTCATGGATTAAATGCGGAAGCGAAATAATAAAGTTTAAGATTTACATTCTTTACACAATAATTTAAAATGACCAATAGAGATACGAGAATGTTCTTTCTAAAAGAACAAACAAAAATTAAAAAATTAAACAAAAGATAATATATTGAGCATTATAAGACGACATTCACTAGCTATTGAAGGAAGTTCGAGTGGTGAACTATTCACAACCCTCTTGTTGATCGGGATCTGGGTCTTAGTCCTCTTGATCTGAAATAGTTAATGAAATGGTGAGTTACACTAACCTAATAAGAATATCATACTACTCACCAATACAAAAATTTAAGGTTGGTAAAAATAATAAAAACAACCAATGAAACTTTTGATTTAAATAAATTCATTTATCATAAAAAAAATCATTTATTGCGCATATTTACCGTTGCAGGATTTTTAAAATCGACCTATAGAGACAATAACTCAAATAACATTCCAATCTCATATTCAAGTAAGTAAAAACAATTTTTTGTTTGCATACTAATTTCTAATTTCACAAATCAACTGTAAATTACGCAAGACAAACAATATACATATCAAGGAATCACAACTGAATAATTTAACCATTTCAGTATATCATCATATTTTTAAAACTGTAAATTTAACAATCAGTTAAACAAGACAAATAAATAACTAACTGATTCCGGCTCAGTTAGTAACTTATAATTATTCTCAAAATTTTATAAATTACACAAAAAACTATATTATCGATTATTAAACTTCAATTCCATAATAGAGAATAAGGTGAGAAATTCTTACCCGAATCGATGTCCGAATCACTGAACTTTCTACTGCGTTTACTAGCGGTCCCTGGATTTCTTGAATTTTCCTGCAGATATTAAAATACGTTTTACGTACTTAAAAATATCTTAAAAAATTCAAAATCGGTGTTAAAAATTTTTTTCGCCCAATTTTGAAATTCCAGCACGGCGACACTGCTGTGCTCCAGTGATAACACCACCACCCACCGTGGCGGTTTGCCTCGGTTTGGCCAGTTTCGGTCAGTTTTATACTCATCTCTGCGAGAAAACACATTAGGGGGCCTCAATTGGTCGAAAAAAGTCAAAAAATAAAAACCTATCAACGGTGGAATTTTTCAGTGCGGCAACTCTGCCGGCTCAACTTCGCGGCTGGGTGTTTTTCTTTGATCAACCATTTTTGGCAGTTGGAGGTGGCTCCGGCGCAGCAACAGGCGGCGGTCGGCTCCTTTCTCTTGCGATTGGTTCTTTTTCTCCAACGGGAGGCTGGCGACTAGGGTTTGGGTTCGGTGTGATGCAAAATATTTTGTCTCGTGTAAATCTGGTTCATTCATCGCGTTTGATCTCAACTGTCCAACGCGGGGCACACATATCGCCAGTGTTACCTCCTGCGTGGCACCGAGTCAGCGTGCCTTACCACGCGGTGTACTCCAATTCGTCGAGATTGCTGACTGGGCAGTCCTACGTGGTGCCATTTTTTTAATTATATTCTGACCATCAATTTCTAATTTTTCTTTCAAAAACACCATCCGAACCCAAATTTTCACCACTTTTTTCCAAAATTATTTTCAACTTCGTCCTCAACCTATTTTTTTTCCATAAGTTCACATTAAATTAAATTTTATTAATTTTAAAATTAAATTTTTATATATTTTTTAAAATTTAAAATTAATCATGGGCCAAATATCGAGTCCAGATATTACAACTCTCTCCTCCTTAAAAGGAAATTTGGCCCTTTAAATTTGTCTCTTTCTCGCTCAATCAAACAGTTAGGAATGTTGGGTTCTGAAGTCTATTTTTAGTTCCTATGTGACCTCTCTCTGTGTATGATTCTGTCATAGGATCTTAATAAAGAGAATTTTTCAATTACAGAGTACTCTGCTCTTTCAATTTATAATGTCCACCGGCACCTCCTCATATGACAGATCTTCATAAAGTAAAAGGGGCTCGTGAGCCAAGATGTGAGAGGGGTCCGAGTTGTATTTGCGTAACATAGACACATGAAATACATTATGGACTCTGGATAATTCTGGAGGTAGTGTCAGTCTGTAGGTGGCGATACCGATTCTGTATAAGGTTTTCTATTATTGCCAAACCTACTGATTCTCTTGAAATTGGCGACCTTAAAGAACACTCGATCACATTTCTCAAATTCCAAATCCCTCATCTGGGTGTCCGCATAACTCTTCTGTCTACTCTTAGCCGTCTGGATATTATTCTTGATCTTAATTATTTTGGCTGTAGTCTCCTCCATAATATCTAGGTTGAACAATTTCCTATCACTTACATCTTCTCAACAGATCGACGATCTGCATTGGCGGCTATATAACGTCTCGTACGGAGCCATACCGATATTTGCTTGATAACTGTTATTGTATGCGAACTCTATCAATAGTAAATGATCATTCCAATGGCCCTCGAAGTTAAAAAATAAATTCGGAGCATATCCTCTAGTGTGCGGATCGTCGTTTCTGATTGTCCATCGATTTGAGGGTGGAATGCGGTACTAAGAGATAGTTTCGGTCTCATGACTTGCTGAAAACTATATCATAACCGAAAAGTAAACTTGGAGTCATTGTCAGATACTACTGTCACTAGCACTCCATGTAATCTGATTATCTCCTGAATATACATCTTTGCTAGCTTGCCCGAGGGGTCGGTCATCTTAATGGCCAATAAATGAGAAAACTTGGTGAGCCAGTCAACAATTACCCAAATGACATTATATCCCAAGCGTACCCTAGACAATCCTGTCACGAAATCTATTGTGATGTGTTTCCATTTCTATTCCGGAATTGATAATGGCTGAAGTAGCCTGCTTGAACGTTAATGCACTGCATTAACCTACTAATACACTAGACACTTGGAAACAAAGTCGATCATCTCTCTTTTCATCCCATTCCGCCAAATATGGGGTCACATACTTTGATATATTTTAATTTTTTCGGGATGTATGACAAACTTTGAGATATGAGTCTCTGTCATGATGTCTCTTTTCAGTTCACTATCATATGAAATACACACATTGTCCTGAAATCTGAGCAACCCATCGGAAGAGACTCGAAATTCTGAATTTATTCCTTATTCTGCATCCTTCCTGAGAGCTAATAGGGTGAAATCGGCGGATTAGACTTCTTTTATTCTCTGGATCAACTCAGGTTGAACAGTCAGGTGGGCCAAATATGTAACTCTCTTCAGATCCTGAAGTCATATCTGTTGTGTGACCCCTATTATCCTGCATTCTGAAACCATTAGCTGAGTTAACATAACTGCACTTTTTCAATTTCGTCTTCAATTTATTTTTTTATATAATTTCACATTAAATAAATTTTATTAATTTTAAAATTTAATTTTTTATACATTTTTAAAATTTTAAAATAAATTCCCAACCAAGTTCCGGCCCAGATATTACATATGAACTAATTTATATTAAATAAAGTTGGATACTTCCTTTTATATGTGGAAATGTTTTATTATTTTTATTTTTCTAAATTTATATTTTGTATTTGCAAAAATATAAACAAGTTAATAATGAAAAAAGTGAAAATGATAATAAAACTAAAAAAAGTTTGAAATAAAATTTTTGCATCTTTTAATAAATTATTTTATTGATTTTTATCATTTTATAAATTAACTATACTTCTATAAATAATTATATAAAAGATACGTTAGATAAAATTTAAAAATATATTATATTTTACTTAAACGGATAATCTTTCTTGTCTTTTTTTTTTTAAAAAAAATTAATTACTATCCGAATAAAATAAATATATTTTTAAATTTTATTTAACAACATACAACTGTATCCAGAAATAAAAGATAAACGAAGCAACTAAAGGGAGGGGAGAAAAATAGAATTTAAAAAAAAAAAAATCAAATGGCGATGCTCTCATCTCTTCCTTCTCCGATCTCTTCTGCCATTGCCAACTCCATCGATTCTCAAAGCCTCATGTGTTGCCCTAATTCTTCTAGTATCGCTCCCCGATCCTCCGCTTTCGCTTTCACCCGTCGCAAGCGCCTCCGTCCTCTCTTTGCCTCACACATCTGCGCGCCTACTATTGACAAGTCGTTGCTGGTTTTCGCTGAAACGGCGTCGGAGCACCAACTCTGGGCTGCCGCATGCCTCCGTGTTCGGTCCTTCTACGAGTTCGATCCTTCCGCTTACGCCATCCAAGTCAGTCGCTTTTTCTTTTTCTTTTTAGTAATTTCAAGTTCCGATTCTTTGCTTGGACTGTGAGAAACTTGGAGGAAATCGAAGTGCTCAGTGTCTTTTCTGTTGTGAGAACAGTTTAAATAGTCAATTCTAGCAAGTTAACTAGTCAATTCTAGCAAGATAACTCCTTCTGGATGAAATAGTAGCAGTCTCGCTCTTCATTTTTTTAAAAATTGTTTTACTCTTTCTAACTTGTCGGTTGGTCTTGTCAAACCATAGATTGACGTAGAAGAATCATTCATGTCTAGAACAGTGATCTTCTAATTTTTTTTTTAATTTAATTTTATTTTATCATCCGTTAGAGCGAATATCAGTGTAAAATGTGAATTTCATACGGGAAGGATGTCTTGGCATGGTGTGTCGTGGAAACATCCATTTACAACTGATCTTTTAGATGCGTTACTTACGGTGAACAAAGGAAAAGATTAATGGAAGATAGAACTTATTCGAGAGAAAAATTGATTCATTTTTTTGTCCAATTTGAATAGTGATGCCTGGTCGTGGTTGCTGCAATTTTCACGTGGCCTGAGCTCCAAGCTTTGTGGCATGTCGGAAGCAAATCTTTGTTTCTTCTTGTCTATTAAAAATCAGAGGGTCGTTCAAACAACTAAGTAACAAGATATTTCTCGAGTGATCTTCTTGTGTTTTGGATATAATATTGATGTTATTTTATCATTGTCAAGTTTTATTAGGATCATCAAAAGTATTTGGCGGAGCGTGAATTCGAAGCGATAACGGACCGGATTACAGGGAAGAGGGAGGGCTTTAGGAGGGTTTCTTGCATAAATGCTACTCTTCCATTATCACAAGTGTCAAGCTTGTCGGATGATCTGTGTGATGCATGTAAGGTTTGTTTGTTTCTTTCCTGATTTAATTTGTGTAAGGTTTTAGAATTGAGATCATTTCAATTTCCTCACTAGTGAAAAGGTTGTGTCGATGAAAAAAGGGGTGAAATTATCTTGTGCTTTACTGGGTGGAAGCTCTACTCTCTTATACTAAGTAAAACTTCAGAGTTGCACCGTTCGTCTAGACTTCATTAATTTAGTCATATTCTGTGACTTTTACTCTGTGCAACAAAGTTAAAAAACTTTGCACATTCAGTATATGGATGTTAAGAAATCTGATCAAATTGTTCATATCAATGTCAACAGGAATCAACATTTGATGAAAAATATGCTGGAAGGAATAACTGCACATATCTGAATGTCAGATCTTGAATATTCTGCACTTTGGATAGGGGATCTAGACTAGCTGTGGCTTTTGCTGGTTAAAAACTTTATGATTATACTAAAATTTGATTGAATATCAAGCAATGAGTTATGTCCTAATTGGTTTATAGAAAGCTGACTTCAACCCAGCTGATTCCTGGAAAGGTTTGGTTTTCATGTGTGCCTTTTTGAAAGAGGGGGCAGGGGGGAGCCTGACATTCTTGTCCAGTCTTATAAAGCTTGGTATGATCTGGAGAAGAAAAGCTTTACTTAAGGTTATGCACAACCTTAGATTTCATCCAGCATTCTTGCTATTTCATGGACACTAAATTCCCCTTTTGCTTCTCTTAATTCCATACGAAACGTCCTTGTAGGTCTTCCTCTTGCTGCATAGGTTTTATTTTTTTTCTCTCTCCTTGAGAATTTACATTTCTTCCTTTTCATTTGGCTAACCTTGGACTTAATCCCTAGTAGCTGTTTCAATGTGTGTTTGCATGTATTTAATTTCTTGCTAACTGAATTTTTTTTCCTTGTATTTCATAGTATTCTGACAATGGTGAAGATCGAGTCGTAGTTGGGACCCTTGATCTTAACCAATGTATGAGACTCCCGGAGGAGATAACAGGAATGAAACCAGAGGTATTTTGTTAAATATGACTTGACTGTTCTTGTATTATGCTTATAGTCTGTTTATAGAAGTTTATAGTAATGGACTATGATCGCCAGTGAAGGTTTTAACAGCTAGGTTCAAGGAATTCATGATATCTAGTGCGTGTATGCACTTCAAAGAAAGGACGAAGGGATATGTCTGGGTTATTGACTTTTTAATTTTTGTTGTCTAATCTCTCCACAGAGTCACAAACTCCCTTTTTTAACTCTTTGCCATTGACCCTTTCATTTGTTCTCTTCAAGTATCCTTGTGAGAGATATTCTCTTGAGCTTCTCCAAATCATTTTGTTATGACAGTTCATATTGTTGGCCTATTTGAAACTAGGTCCTAATTATTATGAAATTACTTCTTTTGGTGGGGAAGGGGGCGGGCTTGACTGAGATATATAGTTTCAGAAGTATTTTTGTATTAGCTTTACTGCATTTTGTCTAACCGGCCTTACTTATAGATCTGATGCAGTTTTTTTTTATTTGAAAGAATTACATTATTATAGAGTTGAGATCTTGTAAGAGTTTACCCTAACAGGGGATTGGTGCTGATTTTGCGAGAGCATATCTGAGCAATGTATGCGTTGCCAAAGAACTGCACAGGAATGGGCTGGGTTACAAACTTATTGCAAAGTCAAAAGTAGTTGCTAAAGAATGGGGTAACAACTTCTTTGAAACTTATCTATTATCATGCATCTTTACCAAGAAAGTTGTACTCGTAAATTTAATATTTTTACCTCTGATCGCTTTAGTGCTTTATAGGATCTTTCAATTGGAAATGAGTGTTTTTGCAATTTGTTGCGCGCATTTATTTTGGTTGTTGATATCTTTGATTTAACTGCACCCACACTGCACTTACTTGGCCTGGCCTCATCCTAGCCTAAGTCTGCTGTATTTTCAGGCATAACGGATCTGTATGTTCATGTTGCCGTTGACAATGAAGCAGCAAAGAAATTGTACACAAAAAGTGGTTTCATCTATGAAAGCGATGAACCTGCATGGCAAGCCAGGTTTTTGGACCGACCTCGGAGGCATCTATTATGGCTTGGTCTCCCTAGTTCCTATGACTTGTGACCTGCATTAGTTTGCTTTTGAAGGTCTGAATATTGTGAATTTCAAAGCATCCTTGTAATTGGATGTTGTTCGTTCAATGTGCATAGGGTGTATGTTTTATTCATCTATATAAAAAAACAACTGTATACTTATTTGTATTATTTACAAGAAGGTTGGCTTCAATTTCATTCGTCGGACTTAAGGAAGGAGAATGAAAGTGTTTAAGTATAAAAGCCATGCCTCCAAATAAAGAAAATACCGATATTTCCTAAAAGCAAAGCTACAAAATTAATTGATGTGTTGAATCACAGTATTATACAGTTTGCTGTTGTTGTACAACCAAAATTGAATTTCTGCAAGGGAGGTTTGCTGAGACAAGAAAGTTTCCTATAACGCCTAGCTCCGGGAACTTGTTCCACCTGCTGAGATCTGAGGTTTGTGAAGTTTCCAGGTTGTGTCGTCTCCCAACAATAATAAGGTCGAATTTATGTGCTGTACTTTGAATTACAGATGCTGCTTGTCGTCCATCTGCCACTAATTCCTTGTATTTAACTCTTGGATTTGTGATTTCTTTAGGTTTTATCTCTCTCAACACCTCTGAGTCGAGCATTTTCTCCCAATCTGTTCCACCCTTATCGTTCTTGTCAATGAACCGGAGCACAGTTAGCATATTTCTTGTATTCTGGCTCATGCGTTTTGCTAGGGTCAATGCCTCACGGTCATCACTACCTCCAAAGAAGATCATGGCAATGGAGAGAGACGAGGGTTTCGAATTTCCCCTCAAAGTTAATTGTCCTGAAAAACCTCGATCAATAAGGATTCCCACAGAACAAGGTGCTCTTTCAAGGACACTACAATTCAAGGCCCTTGTGTTGGTGTCTTGTGATTCTAAAAACCCACCAACTGACCATTTCCCATGGAAAGGGAGTAGTATAAGGGAGGTGAGATTGTTGAGAGCAAGCAAACATATATCCTCGTGCATGAACTTGGGTGGGGAGATAGCAGTGAACGTGTTCAATTGAGTTATGCCTTCATTTTCTTCTTGAAAGCATTTGAAAGATAGAATAACATTTTCAGAGTAGGGGCTTCTCAAGACAGTTTTCGTCTGCAACCGATGGGAGATGAAGAGAGGGACGCTTGTTCCGCATAGCTCAATTAGATGAAGGACATAAAGGGCAAGAGGTCTGTGTGTGGTTGGACCCAGGGCTGCAAGAAAATTGATGATTTTTGGAATGTTGCTGGGCTTGTAAATACAGGCGAGTATATGAAGCTCTGAATTGGGTTTGGAATGCATTATATTTCTTTTTTGGTAGCCTGCATATATCCTTGAAGGATCATATAGCCATTTAACTGCGATGGTGACGGTGGTTCTCGTGACCAGAATTATAACAATTAACAGATCAAACATATGTCTGGTTATGATCTACAGAGAAACAGTAAGAAAAAATTGAAAACCGGCATGTACAAGAAAGAAAGAAAGAATAAATGACATGAATGGAGCTTCAAAGAGAATTACCCCATTGTCTGCGCAGAAGACATAGGTGCCCATCTCCACTATCCCTTTGCAGCACATCATGATCCCAAATGCTGCAGTGTCCTTTATAGGCATCTTGCAGAAATAAGAAGGAACCATAGAGGCAATAAATTTTGCTATGGTTATGACAGCTACCACCATTATAGTGCCCTTCATCAAATGGGCATCAAATGCAAGGTCGAAGAGATCAGCTTTCATGGTGCAAGTGGTTATAAAAAGAGGAAAAACCACGCCATTGACGAGATCATCAAGCTTAGCAAGCACTGCAGATCCTAATGGCGGTCCATCTGGTACAGCTAACCCAAAAACTAGAGGACCAACGAAGATGAATGTGCTGAACCAAATAGAGAGAATACTAGATGCCAGAGCTCCAAGAATAACTGCATGAGTGTATAAATTCTTAACAGGCCTGCCTTCTGGCGTTTTCCTGACAACCCAACTCATTGCTGGCCTAAAAATGAGCACGACTAAAATGATATACACCAGAACTGATGCTATCTCTGCCAGAGATACCACCGTCTGTGTTTGAATAGCCTTCAATAAGATGATCACACCAGTGACGAATACGCTTAACATATCAGAAACCATGGCTGTGGATAACCCTAACCGTCCAATCTCTGAGTTGATGATCTGAAGATCAAGGAGCAGGTTAGCAAGAACAGAAGACACAGAAGCGGAATGTACGATGGTAACCGCAATGAGTTTCATTTCCTCGTCTGAGTTTAGACCCCATAATCTGCAAGCTTGTTCCACTGCTAGCAAGCCAAGGACTAAAGGTATCAAGAAAGATGTTGCACCAGTGTAGAATGTCCTCTTTCCTGTTCTAAATATCAAGCTGACATCCATTCTAATGCCCAGTAGAAATAGAGATAGTCCGAAGCTGAATCCTGCCATTGTGTCAATAATTTCTTGGCTGTGATATGAAAGCATGATTCGACTATAACTTTCATTCTGCCCCAGTACCGTGCGACCTAAAATGAGGCCGGCCTATATAAATATTCCACAAACGATAAGAATTCAGGAGGATCCAAACATGCACAAAATTAAGGAACTGAATCTTGAAAGAGACACACTTACAAGACACTGTGAAACAAACATTGGGACTCCGGATCTTTTAAAAGCATAATGGAGAAGCTGGGTAAGGAAGAGAACTCCAAGAAGTTGCAGCTCCAGCCGCGGCAACGTAGCCTCTAGCGGGTTATGAACACCGTGGTCTATGTAATCCCATATGCCGTCTGAGTGAATATTTGGCGGCAACTTTATGCATACCTTCAGTACGTTTGAACCATTCAATGTCTGAAAACTCTCTCCTGCATCTGCAGGCAAGGCATTAGAAGTAATATATGCCATTTTTCCGGTGGTTTATGGGATCAAAACTAGCCACCATTGACGAACCTTCATTTATATACTTGTTTTAGGTTTGAACCATGGGGCCAACGCCAAATAGTTGTTGAGGATAAAAAGCATTGGCAAAATTTGGCAGTTTGTTTTTTTTCTTGGAATAACGGAGCTGTTACCATGTTTCAGTCAGCAAGATACCAGATTGTTTGAATTCTAATTTTAGAAAGTGTTGAATTTCGTACAAGTGAATGGATAATAATAGGTTATAATAGTTATTTAACAATTTGACTTACCTTTTCTCTGTCTACAATTATATTTATCACGGAGATTAGTGGGAATTAACCAATCTTTCAAAGTCTTTTTCTTTCACATACATTCCCGAATACCCATTAATATTTTATTATTCTCAATAACAAAATGCAGCCCGGAAGAGTGAATACATCAAATTAAGTGCAAAAGACAAGTTAGGTACTTGATTTATTCATAACTATTTAGAGAACACTTCTTTTGCTTAATGCTTAATAAACATCTTCTCCTCTCCAAATAGAAAAGCTTCAAACTTCAAACCCTGCCAAAAAAAAATAACGTATTAGACAATGATGGTTAAGGAAATAAGAACAGTGTAGGGGGAGAGACACGTACTGATAATATTCAATTCTGACTTTTCCAGCATTAACATCAGCAATCTGGGAGAAAGCATATTGGGAAAGATTGATATCTCCATAACAAACTGATCTACAGTAATCTACGACTTTAACAACCACGCTACCGGCTTTGCAAGGATGTGGAGCGGCGTTGGCTCCTCCGATGCATCGCACTCTGTACCTCCTCCCACAGGCTGCGCCATTGTTCCAAAGCGCATCACTCACTCCCGCCACCATCCACCCATTATCTTGATACCCATAGCACTTGGATGCTGTAAATAGTTGAAAATCAATTACTTCATAAACATACGTATTCATGTAAATATATATACAGATGGGATATAGAATATGTGCTTACGGAGGTAGTTGTTGTTGCGGGGCGGGTAGTAAACGGCGAGTCCCTGGGCGGCGTTTGCAAATGAGGATAAGCATGAAACTATGGCCACCATCAGTAAAACAGTTCCGATCGCCATCTTCATTTTGTTTTTAATATGTAATTTGTTACTTCTCTTATGCTTCTTCTAACTGAAATCAAATTCTCTTCTCCGCTTTTTATAGCCATTTTTTTTTCTTTTTACCCTTCTCTCACTCTGGTTTCCATGTCATGTCCTCCACTATCGTTGGTCCACTCCTGACAATTTTCTTTGATTAAACAACACGCCAGAGTTGTCTTCTTCATTTATATTTGTAAAATCTAATTCATTTATATTTGCTTTTCTTGTATGGGTAAGGATATGTTTACTTTAACTAAATACCCACCATTCATTTTTTAAAATAACAATATTTTTTTTTTTTACTAAAAATCTAATAATTTTTTATTAAAAATAATTTTATTTAAAATCCATTTTAATATTATTTTTATAATTTACAGTAGAATGTGTGACTGCATTAAATACACTTTTTAAAGTAATTTTTCACAAAAATTAAAATTTTAAGAAATATGAAATAGTTAGCAAATTTGACATATCAATGTAATTAATATTTTTAAATTTATTTTTAGAATTTCTTTATAAATATTTAAGATAAATCAATCATATTCATAAATTTGCAATTAATAATTAATTTTTATCGTAAAAGTATATAATGCTTCTCATAATTGAATACTTCTTTTCCCACTCAACCACTAGGAAGGTGCAAAGAAAGAGAAATAAGGAAGAAATTTTTGTGGGAAGTAATTACTACTAATTTTGACTTTGACGTTGACTCTATTGAAGATTTTTTTTTTTTTAAAACAAAAAATATAATCCAAACTTTAAATTATTATAACTATCTTAATTAAAAAATAAGTTGTATTTAACTTATAAAATAAAAAATTTTATGTATGGTATCTTTGATGAAATTTGAGCATTTAATATTTAAATAAAATATAAAAATTTTACTATTAAATTACCATATAGTCGATAATTATATATGATAGACTTAAATCTACAAAAATATATCATTACTTTTTTTTTTTTTTTTTTTTTTTTTTATCATAAAAGTATATAATATGCTTCCATCATTGCATATTTCTTTCCCCACTTCATTACCAGGAAGATTCAAAGAAAGACAAATAAGGAAGAAACTATGGTACCAAGTAATTATTATGAATTTTGACTTTGATCACATATTAGAGATTTTATTTAATAACAATTTTAATTAATTGTGATTATGTTAATTAAGAAAATTACGTCAAAATTTTGGTCATCATCAATCCTCATTGCATACGTAAATAAAAGAACTCAATTTCTCATGAATTGTAAGTTTTACTTAAATATTTCATAAACTTAATTTATTAATTTCAAATTTTTATTATTATTATTTTTTATTTAATGACCACAATATTGTACATATTTAGTATAAAATTTAAAATTTCTACGATACTGTCTTAATGTTATTTAATAAAATATTATCTTAATAAAAGTTTTCTTGTGTAACACAAACATAAACTTCTTGATAATAAAATTTATTCACTTTTAATTCCATAACTATTGATAGTATTAACAATGTGGTAATAATTTTATTAATTTCTTTTTTTTATAAAATATCATATTAAAATTATATTACGAAAAATGTCGGATTTGAAAAATTAGAATGATATGTTCTTGTATATATATATATTATATGTTCAAAATATTAATAATATCGGAGATCTTGCAAAATCCTTTTTGATTATTTGACTGGTGGCTCCACCCGCTGACGAGGTCGTGGAAATTTGGCCCAAATTAATAGGATTAGACCACAACCAAATTCACATTTTACTTTATATAATTTCAAATTATTTATTTTGAAATTCCATTTTAAATGCTTATTTTTTTTTGGGAGAATTAAAAAACTAGATTCTTAGTTATATGTCTTAATTTACGTACTATATATATATATATATATATATTTCATTTTATGTCTTAGCTTGCCGTTAATTGGTGCACATATGTGATAAATATATTCAACAATCTTTTTTAAAATTAGTAATATCATAAGTTTATGAAGTGATTATTTATAAATTGATTTGCTTTATGTTTATGGAATAATTTGCAACAATAGTAATGTAGAATAATTTCAATATTTGTATTATTATTATTATATCAGTGTCGAACAAGATTTATTTTATGAAGAAAATATTATTCTGTAAAAAATTGATATGTTTCTTCTAATCTTGCCACCAAATATACGAATGTCTGTTCTTCACAATTATAACCTGTAAAAACGAAGTCAAGTTGGGATTAGCAGACTAATGATACCAAATTAAGACTAAGTAAAAAGATGATTAAAGAAAAACTGTATAGGGTTAATAGATAATTACTGAGTATAATCAATGTTGATAATGCCAGCGACAGGATTAGCAATAGCGGTGAAAGCTTCTTTAGATAGATCAATAGTAGAAGGGCATCCAGGACAATGATCTACCATCTTCACCGTTACAGTTTTGTTCGTGCATGGATGTGGCACTGGATTTCTTGGACCTGTACATCTCACACTGAACATTTTTCCACATACCTTACCATTATTCCATAATGCATCCCCTGCTGCCGCTACCATCACTCCATTGTTTTGGTTCCCGAAACACGCCGATGCTGCAACAATGTCAAAAATTAAAATCATCGATTTATAACAACACGATAATCTCGAACCGAGTACGAGACTAAGAATAAACTAGACATAGTAGTCCTGAATTGGGTATGGAATTAAGAATAAACTATAGTACTTACGGACATAATTAGTGTAAAAAGTGGCAATGCCGGGGGTGGCAAAAGCTACAGACATGAGATATGCCATTACAATGGCAGTGCCCGTAATGACCAAATGGCTCTTTTCAATACCCATCTTTTTTATTTTATTTTTTCAGTTAGTACTGAATAAAACGAAATGGATGTAAAATTTTTATTTTCTTGGTAACCAAACAAAGCAGAAGATGCAATTAGGTTAGGTTATAGCTTTTGATTTGCCAAGAAACAAATGGGGTGTGAGTTTAAATCTCTGGGCTCCTGTTTAATTTATAGGTGAGTGTTTGGAGCAGAAGGCACCAAATTAATGTATTTAGGTTTTTAATTCTTACTATTTATATAGATATTTTATTATAAATATCAGTAATTATGTTTTGTAAATTAACGTTGTACCTAGTCAGTTATTACAAAATTAAGGTCAAATTAGATGTTAATACAAGTATCCATTATTAATGCAGATTATCTTTTAAGAAAAGAGAAATTACACTAAGCCGTTGCATGTATAATTAGCAGTCGTATCATTAATTTTATGAGCATATATATTAAATTTTTAATTAAAATTTTGACAAGATGAACTAAAAAATATATATATATATATATATATAAAATAAATTTTTAATTTTAAAAATTAAAATGGGTTAGGAGAGATGAATAACTTTATTAATTTTCTTTTTTTTTAAAAAGAGTAAACTCATTTATTATTATTTTTTCTTATGTTTAACTACGCTGTATAATTTAAATTTTTATTAAACGAGTCCTTATTGAACAATTCTTTACAATACTTATAAATTTGTTAAGATATGATTGCTGATATGACCACGTAATATAATATACGTATGTATATATATATGTGTGTGTGTGTTTTTAATACATATACATATATATAATGTTTTTTAAGTTACCATCAAATTGTCTAGCTTTTACTTCTCGTCTTTTTCATTCTCTTTTCCATAGCTCAAGAACCCTCTAAACATTATCTCCTAAATTACAAAGCAACTGATTTGATTAATAATTAGTCCTGTTGATTTTGATTAATAATTAAAAGTTTAGAATATTTTAAATTGTTAAAATTTATCTTTTATTAAAATTATTAATTAATTTAAATTATCTAAAAAAATAATAAGTGATTGAATATCATCTATAAAAATTATTCATATCATGTAAAATAACGATAAGTATTAAATATAATTTATTTATTATAATTTTACTTATTTAAAATTTAGCCTATTAATTAAAAATTTAAATAAAAAAATATACGTTAATATAATTTTTGTTTTTACTCTCTCCTTTAATTCCAACACTATTATATGCTTTGATACGAGGCCTTTATATATATCTATTTTTAACTTTGAATTTTATGTTTATCAAAAATTTGATTTTATCTTAAAAATATTTGTGTTAGTATTTGATTTAGAATTTTATTTTAAAAAATAAAACCAAATAGACATTAAATGAAAAGTATAAATGATGGGTCATTTTTATAAATTTATAAGAATTAGAAATATATTTATGTACAATTACAATTTTTAAAAGTAATTAATAAATTCATCCTTCTATGAAATTTAAATTTAAACTTAAGCCTCCCAAGTTCATATTATTATTTTTTTATAAAGAGAATTTTGGGCTCACTTGACCTAAGGTCAACTTACCCACAGCTTCGATTCTGAAACAGGAACCTTAACCATATCCTATGAAGTTATGAACCAGTAACTTCGATGAGATCTCCTCTCCAAAAATCTCTATCCCATCTGTAATTAACCCATCCTTTCCCCCTACTTAACTTCCTCAACCTCCACCGTTCACCCCAAAACTAGCCCACCTCCATGCCGCTGCCTCCCGTTTACCAACCCCATGGTGATCCCTCACCGCCTCCACCATCACATCCACCGCCAAAGCCCAACACCAAAATCCTCTCTCTCATTCTCAAATCGATTATTATGGTATTTATAACCTCTCTCTTTTTCCTCCTCATGGGTCTCGCCTCTCTCCTCCTCCTCCCCCTCCTTCTCGCTTCGATCCATCGCCACCATCGCAATCACCCGTCGTCGGAGGGCTTCTGTTCGAAGCGGTTGAAGAAGCTCCCCCAATTCAAGCTCTCCAAAAAGATGGAGAACGACTGCGTCGTTTGTCTTGATGGCTTCAAACAAGGCCAATGGTGCAGGAAACTCGTTGGGTGCGGTCACGTCTTCCCACAGGAAAGTGTGTGGATACCTGGTTGATCAAAGTGCCGGCTTGTCCCATTTGCCGATCGACGGTGCAATTGGAGGATGATAAAGAGGAGTTTTGGACTACTTTTGGTCGGAGAAGGAGAAATCATGGCTTCAGGCTATGTTAGATATGTAAGTTTTTTTTTTTTTTTTTTTTAATTTTTTTTCTTTCAAGGAGTTTGAGATTTTTGTAGCATCTATGTTTCTGTTAAAGAGATTTGTAATGATGATTGTGTACAGTCTCAATTTTATATAAAAATCATCATCGTTTTATCCCTGAGAAAAAAATGATGATTGACCTGCAGCCCCCATTTCCATTTATGTTTATTGCAGCTAAATTGAAGTCGGGTGTTTTTTATATTTTTGGTTATTGAATTGATATACATGGATTTCATTAGGAAGAAAAGCCAATCTTTTTAATGATGCATGCAATTGAAACCTAGGTCGTGTAGCTTTTATGTCTCTTTCCCCTTTCCTTGGAAGAAACTGGGTTTGACAGGAAAAAAGGCAAATGGTACTCATGGATCTTGATGTTAGGGAGACGAAATATGGCTTTGGAAAGGCCTAACCATTTGGGATAAAGCTTAGCATTTATGAAGTCCAATGCTTTTGGCATTCCATACACGGATGTCAGCAGGGATTAATTTTATGTCCATTTATTAAATGTTGTGAATCCTCACTCAATTCAATATTACCTACTTGTTTGCGCATAAGGTAAATCCACCCGTGATTTCCATGAGATATGGTGAGGAAAAGCAAAGTTCTCTCTCTCTCTCTCTCTCTCTCTCTTAAAGAAAAAAAGAACTGGGGAAGCAGATTGCTTGAAATTTCCAGAAGACAGAGGTAAATTACAGAAGTAATACTGCATGGATTTTTTTTTTTTGGGTGAGATTTGATTTAGGCACCGAAACGTGACAATGTTGAAGATAGATTATGGTGGATTGATCACAAAATCTCTTAATTAAACTAGTTTCCCTCAAAGTTGGTTTGGGGACACTTTGTTTTCCTTTTCCATTTCATGGAGTTTACTGTTTTCATTAGTGTGATTTCAGTGATTCTCCTCTTAGTTGTTTTATCCCTTCTTTCTTCTGAAGTATTTCATGAATTTGGGCCATTGCAAAGAGGAAAGGTGCAAAATTAAAACCCGGAAACTATTTCTATTTTTGTGAAGAAAAGAAATTATTCTGCAGATAGTAATTGGATTGGATCTCTGTTTTGCCAAAGGTTATTGGATCGGATTGTTCATTGACCTGCTTAGTCTATTTGAAATAAGTTACTTATTACTAGACTTATTAAATTGTTATCATTTGACAAATGTTGCTGATGATTGGTTATTTCCAATTTTGTGCTTCATAAGATCTTGTTAAATGTATTGGCATGGTATTGATGTCACTTATTTCAGAAGATGACTTTGACATTTTGAAGAGAGGATCTTGGCCTCGACAAGGATGAAGGAAAAAGGCTGTGAAGCTTGATAATCATTGGGATTTAAACTGCCTTTTCCCCTTGTCTGCATAGGTTCTTCTTATGGGGATTCATATTGTATTTCTTTATCTCCAGAAACTAAACCTAACATTATAACGAAGGAATAACTTTTAGCTTCAATACCCGGACATAAAATCTTTTTGGTCTTGATATTATATTCGATTTTGAAAATGTAGATGTGGGGGGTGCCCCATCTAGAAGCTATTTTCTGAACGAGCTATTTACTGCATCAATATTTTTCACTGAAGTAACTTACATTATCAGTTTTCGGGAAAAGCAGCAAAGGCTTACCCCGAAAATTTTACAATTAATAGTTGTGATCAATTTTAACTATTCATTCCCTATTTACTTTTACCCCTTTCCAAGGGCTTCGAGATTCTGTTTAAGCTGTGGCTTTTATCTTGTGTCTTATGTGCTCCAAGTAGGAAATTTGGGAAAGTGTGTATGTATTGTTGTGTTCTTCTGAATGGTATGCCATGTTTTGCTGCATTAATCACTTCTTAATATACACACAGACCGGGAAAGATGACACTGAATCAAGTTTAGTATTGTTGCCTGTTCTTCTGTTTCTCTGTTAAATCCTCAATTGGAAGATCTTGAACTGTTTTCCTCTATATGTTTAATATTTTCTGGAAGGCTCGGAAAGATTTCTTTTCTTTCTATTAACCTCTCATGGTTGACACAATTTCTTAGGTTGAGAAAGATACTTTTGTATGCAGTCTATAGTCTTAAATCATAGGCTGTTGGGTGATACATTGTTGTTTTCTATCATACATAATAAGATAATACTTTCTTGGTGTCTTCTGTGTTCTGTTTAAATCATCCATCGCCATCCAGCATCAGTAGGATCTTCAAAAATCTGGCTTCCTCCACTGAGGTGAAATAACTTGAGGATGATCTCAATATCTCACAAACATGTATAATTACTAGCTGTTTGTTTGTCCTTTTTCTGGTAAATTCTTCTTAATGATTTAGTATAATAGAAATAGACACAGAAGCATTGCATTGGGTACTTTCCTTGGAATTTAAGACAAGAAATATAATATCTAGCATTTGACTTGGTTGTTGGGCTCCCGGTGTTTCTATCTGTTCAGTCATGGACCTCTATGAAGAGCCTCCTTTATTCGCAGCCTCCTTTGTTGCTCTGCTGGTGGCATAACATGCCCCACATATTGAACTCGTAGCAGTCACTTACCTTATATTCATGGGAAGTTGTAGACAAGCTGTCCAACCACAATGACTTTTAAGAATCCAACAAGCAGCTTCCAACCTCATTTCACCAGTCTGCTAGGAATTTCGTGGACTATCTTCTCTCAAAATTCTCAAGTTCTGTGGTAAGTCCGGTTGTAATTATGGAGGAAAAATTGTTTTGTACTCTGCTATGTGAGTCAATATGGCTTGTGCCTCCACCATGATCCTCGGTGAAGTATCAAAGAAGAATGAGCCTCATAAAAATGAAAAATCTATAGACAACGCACCCATACTTGTGGAAAACAAAGCTCAGGATGTCAGAAGGCACAGCAAGTTTCAATGGTCCAACGAAAGAAGGGCTTGGAAATTGCACGAATGGGAGTATCGCATTGAGGAAATGATGGAATGGGTATTGGAGTAGTAGAGGATTAATGTTGTATGAAAGGATGAATGTTTGTTAAGAGGCCAGGATTCTTATCAGCAGTTGACAGTGTTGTGGTTGGCCGAGCAATCTTATTATTTTAGAATTGACCATTTCATGTCATCAGGGTAAATTGTATAAATTAATCTGGTTAGAAAACTCAGCCTCAAGAACAGTCGTGCCTGAGTAACAATCCTGTAAGGTTTCACCAGATGATGAGTTTCTCTGTAAATAACATTCAACAATTTGGTGAATGCTTATGAAAGACGCAGCGCGCAAATCTTGGATCTCCTGTTTGGTTTTTTCCTACAAATCTAAATGGGTGACACCAAAACTTGTTTTTCAGACTTCAGAAACTTATTTCTTGGTGATTTTATTTCTAAAAATCCCGACCAAATAGCTTCTCTTCCCATTTTTGTTTTCTTTTGATCATGGCGATAACTACAACTGATTATTATATGGGTCTAAGCGTTGAAGAGGAGGAGAGTAATCATTAGGTGCTTGGGAGTTAAATAAGTTCACAGATTTTATAAATTTTTTTAATCTATTTATTTTAATTTTTTAAAAAATATATAAAATCTCAATTGTTAATACATAATTGAATAGAAAGTAAAGAATCTAGACCCAGATCTAAATATCCTGTTTGTTAGTTATAAAAAAAATTAATTAAATTTTCTTAACAGTAATTAATTAACCCAGTTTGTGATTACTATTTATCTATAGCATAAACACACTTGGTAGAAAAACACCATGTCTGAAGGAGATGACTCTTTCTCTGATGAGAAACACTCGCCGCCTATATCCAACACAAAGCTCACCTCCACGATCCTTGATTCAATCAAGATTTTCTTCAGAAACAAACGCATCTTCCTCTTTATCTTCTTCTTCCTCACCCTCCCTCTCTCCCTCCTCCTCTTCTCCCTCTCCTTCTCCTCTCGCCCCCTCAAAGCTCAGATCTACCACCTAGAGGCCATCGCCGCACTCACCCGCACGCGCTTCGAGGCCCGCCATGTCTGGCAAGAATCACGAGCCGAGGCTCTCTCCCTTCTTCGCCTCAAGTCCCTTTTCTTTCTCCCTTCCTTTCTCCTCTCCCTCCTCTCCTGCCTCGCCGCCGTCACCTCCACATCTCTCTCCTATAACCGCCGCCGACCCTCTCTCATATCCTCATTTTCCGCTGCGAAGACCGCATGGAAAAGGGTCTCCGTCACCGCCATCTTCGTCTACGGTCTCCTACTCCTCTACGCCCCGGTTCCGATCTTTATTGCAGCTCCTTTCAGCTCCGAACCCAGGTTGAAGCTGGCGGTTCTGGTTGCCGCGTCGGTTTTCGAAATTTACCTGATGGGGGTGATGGGTCTGGCGCTTGTGGTGTCCGTCGTGGAGGAGAGGTTCGGGTGGGAGGCGATCCGGGCCGGATCGGAGGTGATGGAAGGAAGAAGGGTTGCCGGATGGGCTTTGTCAGCGTCGTTCATCGCGGTGTCGGGTTTCGTCGATTACAAGCTGGAGGAATTGATGGAGGATCTGGATTTATCCACGTTGTCGTGGTGGACGGTGGTGATTGAAAGGTGGGATGCAGTGGCACTGGTTCTTTTGTACGGAATAGAAGTGTTGTGGTGCTACGTAGTTACTACAGTTTTTTACTGCGGGTGCAAGAAACGGCAAGTAATCAAGGGTGAAGACGCGAGCTTTGTTACTGTTTAATTTTTTTACCTCATACTCTGTAATTTCTTTCCCTGTCTTTGTTTTTTGTTGTTGTTTTTTTTTTTTAACTTTAGTTTTGACATTTCTGTATATTTTTTTTTATTACATTTTTAGGTGGATTAGTTTGTATGTCCAAGTTTTTGTCTAATGTTTCAACCCATCGAGGTTTCTGTTTTTATTTTTATTTTTTCAATATTCAGATTATGCAAGATTTTTAAGCCTGCAAATAAAAATAAAATACTCAGTCTAGTGAGTGTTTAAGTACAAAAATTCGAAGTCGTGTGTTTTCTTAAAAAACGGGATCTCCGTAATAGGATCTTTTTGGGGTTCTTTTGAGAATTAAAAGTATGATTATTGTAAGATGGTGAAAATAAATACAATCATGTTCGAACAAGAGAGCCCACCAAATTTGGAGTACGGATGACAACCGGTGTTTTGTGAGTTTTTAAAAATTTTAAATTTTAACTCAATTTTTAAACATTTAAAACCTCAAACTTCCATTTACTTCGTTTGGAAATTTGTAAGTGAACAAAAATTTATGAAAATTTATAAGTGAATGAAGCAAACAAAAGATATCCGAAACCGAGAGAACGAGCAACATTCGCCCCAAGTCGCCCCACAAGCATGGCAATGACTGGAATCAGGATTCTAGAAATGCAATGTGGACAAGGTTGTTTTTGGTTCAGGCGATGGAGTGGGCTTTCGTGCAATAATATTAGTGTAAAGACCCGTAATTTAAAGGAAATGAAGTATTTTTAAATGCAGAAGCAAAAAATAATATTAGAATTTACATTCCTTACACAGTAAATTAAAATACTCAATAGGAATACAAAAATGTACATATTACAGTGGCTCGTAAAAAGAAAAAAAATAAATGATTTAAAATAAATAGATAAATGTCATAGGAGTTAATATCAACTAGTTCTTGAATGGGGTCCATGAGGTAAATTACTTACACCCTTCTTACAAATTGAGATCTTCATTCTGGTTCTCTTGATCTGAAATAGTTTATCAAGATGGTGAGTTACCCTAACCTAATAAGAATAACCCCGCTTATATCTGATATGAAAAATAAAAGTTGGGTAAAAGTAACCAAAACGGCTAATGAAACCCATTATATAAATCAATTTATTTAATGGTAAAATATTACTATCACATTTACCGTTATGAGTTTTTCAAAACCAACGTATAACACAAACACCCATACAACATTTATAATTTAATGTACAAATGAGTAAAGTCGGTCATTTTCCTTTTTTACTTGCTTACTGGGATTCCTAGGGGGTTCATAAGGATATCTCCTATCTTTTGAATCCAATATTTAGATTTGTTAATTTACTCGGTCATCTCTATACCCCATCCGATAATGGGTGCCAAACACACCATCGTCTCAATATCTCGTCCGGTATGAGGGTGAACTATATCTTCAAACCCTTCCAGTATAGGTTCCCTCAGCCCCGTCCAGTTGAGGTATTGTCCACGGTAAGATTCTCCCTATGTACCGGGTCCTTCCATCATTTTTCAAGGTACCTAGTAAGTATTTCATATATAGATCCCCATCAATAAGTAACCACCAATCACCTACTAACATATCATTTTATATTCACAAATTAATCAAACGACATTTAAACAAATAGTATATTTTTATACCTTAACAATTAAGAAACGTAATTAAGGTCTTCATTTCAAATCAATCAATCAGATAAGAATCACAATCAGACAATTAATAATGAGAAAGCAATTAAATATAATAATTTAAATCATACGGCAGAATAATAAGCAATTTAGGCAGTATAGAAAAATAAATAGTCACATAGACGAGCTTAGAGCAATCGTACACTGACCTGTTTTCCTGCTCCACTAGTGACTTGTAATTATTGTTAGGATTTTATTAATTTTTACAAAACACAAGATTACTGATTTATTAAGCCTCCATTTACCGTAACAGAGAATAAAGTGAGAGATTCTTACCCGAATTGGTATTTCGAGATGTTGCACTATCTATTACGCCTCCTAACGAATCCCAGATTTTCTTAATTTTCATGTGAAAACTAAAATACTCGTCACGCAACTAAAGATACTCTAAAAACCTCAAATCGGTGTCGAAAATTCTTTATGGCCAATTTTAAGGTTCTAGCACTGCGTTGCCGCCGTGCACCGGCTTCAGCTTTGCCTCACACGGCAGCGGTTCACCTCGGTCTGTCCGATTTTGATCGATTTTACAGGTATCATTGCGAAAAAATACGTTATGGGACCTTAGTTAGTCAAAAAATCACAAAAAACTGAACCTTCCGGTAGGGGCTCTTCAAGTTCAGTGGCTCCGCTGGTTCTCCTTCACGGCAGGGGTTTCTTATTTGGCTAACATGCACAGAAAAGGACATTGAACACAATGGTCAAAAAATTGGGTGAAACGGGAAACAGGAAGGGGCTCATCAGAGGGGTTTTAAGGTTTTGGCTGCGGTAGCTCTGTCGGACTTTGCTCGTGGTTTTCGGTTTACCCACCATCCCTTTTGCTTTGATATGGCCACGGAGAGACTTGGAATTGAATTCCGAGCGGATAGGTAGAATTTTACATTTTTTTTACGTTCGGCAGTGGCTCCGGTGTGGCAGCGGACGGGGGTCGGTCTCATTCTCCAACGACTGGTCCTTCTTCTCTAGCAATGGCAAGTGCAGCTAAGGTTAGGGTTCCCTTGCAACATGATGTTTTTATATTTATCTCGCATTGATCTAGGTTGTCTATTCGCGTCGACGTGGAGCGAGGAGCATCGTCCAATTGTTGCCTGTTTAGGCTGATTGCATGGGCAAATCTGGACTGTTCATCACGATTGATCTCATCCATCCGATCGCACCTAAAGAGGGAACACATCTGAGTCGTTCATGCACACGGGATTGAATCTGGGCCGTCGGATAGCTGGGCACGTAGATTGCTGCGTGGCCTCCCGCGTGGCGTCAATGCCAGTGTGTTTTGTCATATGGCGTGCTCTGCTTTGTCGCTACTGCTGACTGGGTCGTTCCACGTTGCTGAATTATTTTTTTTCATTTGACCCATTATTTTCAATTTTTCTTTCAAAAATACTCTCCAAACTCAAATTTTCATATCTCTTCCCCAAAATTGCTTTCAATTACGTCTCTAACATTTTTTCTCAAATAATTTGATAAAATAAAATTAAAATAATATTTTTAATTATTTTTATAAACACAAAAATTGATCTTATACCAAATTTCGGACTCGGGTATTATAATTAAACTCAATTGCATGTTGGCAGCTTTCTTAGGCCGATTTCAAGGATGTAACTCCCCTTACCTGGTGGAAGTTTTGGGGTGTCATTGTACGTTACTATATTTTAGGGATCATGTACTGAGATCTGGTATAATGGAGATTGATGTCTAACTAGTTCATATAGCTCTGCTATCCAGTGAGTAAGATTACTCTGAATTTGGTTTTATCATTCAGGACTATAAGAAAATACTTAATCTGATGCATAATGTGTCAATTAGATGGGTTAAAAGACAATATAATCAATAGCTTATAAGTTTGTTAGAGTGGCACAACATATTTCTTGTTTCCATATCTAGGAAAGCTTATCCCCCAGAGCTTGCATGTTTGCTACTTTAGTGAATGATAGTTGGTTATTTTCAAAAAAAAAAAAAAAACCTCAAACCTAAAGTCAAGATAACAAGTCAACTTCATTTTCGATGGATCAGGTTATTAGTTAAATTCAATAGTATAGTATCATATATATATATATATATATATATGTGTTTAAGTTAAAATAATAATTAACACGTGACATCTTTTACTAATATGAATATTACTTAAATCTTATATCAAATCCACCACCACAAACTCCATTATCAGTGGCTCAGCGTCGGCAGCTAGAGAACACTAAACTAATTCGAACCCTCTCCTCCACCATTATCCCCAACTTTATGTCCTCCACACAAGAGTTAATTAAATTTAGTATAAAGATAAAAGCTTGTTGTGGAAATAATTTTGTTGTTACCCTATTAGACCAAATCAGATTATGTACATATTGTAATTTTGTTAAATTTTTAATTAACAATATAATTTTAATTCTAATAGAAACTTAATTTGGAAATTTTTATAAAATAATTAATAAAAATTTAATTAATTTTAATATTTGGTAACTATATAAGTGTATCGTAAATAAATGTAATAAAAATTAAATTATTGTATGATTCAAAGTAAATCTATTAATTGAATAAATTGAGCCTCATGCACACAGAAAAAATTACAATAAATTTTTTATCTATATTGCTTAAGCTATTAAAAAGCATGCTCTAAAATTATCATATCTCCATAAGTAGTAAAATTATGAAATATAACAAAAATATAATAAAAGATAAAAAATTTTAACCAAATATATATGCATCTACCTCATAACAATTTTTGAACTCATAATCTGTCTCATAATTTCAAGAATATCTGTATAATTGAAATGAAAAAAGGAAAAAAAATAAACTAAATATATTATCACACTCAAATTGAATATTGATTAGATTAAGATAAAAAAAAAATGAATAAATAATAGAAATAAAAAAGTTTTAAACAATTTATGAAAATTGTGATTTAGTGCATTTGTTGTCAACTAAAAATTAAATTCTATTTTTTTTTTTAATTTTATAAATATTTAATAGATAATGATTATTATTAAAATTTATTTAATGTAATATTTAAATAGGTAAATAGAAATTATGATTTGGTGCATTTGTAGTTAAGTAAAAATAGAATTTTGTCTTTATTCAAAAAAAATTTTAAAAATTATTATATAATATTATCAAATTAATTTTATTTTATTTTATTTAAAAATTATTATGTTTCTGGTTTTACTTTATATAAATAATATCCATTTAAAACAGGTGGAAACTTCTCAGTCCGGCGTGTTGAATCTTTGTAGCCTACTAGTCAACACGCCCACTTGAATAAAAAGGTGAAGACCTATTCAAAGAAGACATGGAACTAGCTATTTTATATACACATATATGCCTGTATATATAAGTGTTGTGATTCATAAGTTGAAGAAAGCAGATCTCATGTGGGCTATAATGGCGTGGCAGATGCTTGTTGATTTAGTGGAAATTCTAAATGAAACCCGCCTACTGTGTTTCAAAAACAAGAAGCTCATCTTCTTCATCGTCTTCTTCACCCTCTTCCTTTACTCCGCCATCTTCTTATCATCTCTCTTCTCCTTCAAACCCCTCATCGTTGACTGTTACTCAAAGCTCATCTCCATTGCCGCCACAAGCCCCTTCCACCCCTGCATTTTACTCTCTTCTATCCGCCTTATTAACAGATCTCAAACTCTTAGTTGGCCTAGAGTGGGTCTCCTTCATCCTCATCTACCTCGCCTCTCTCTTCTTTTCAATCGTCACCATCCTCGCTTCCGCCATTGCCAGCTCTTCAAGAAACATATCCATCAAGAATTTGTTGTTGAAGACACTGAAATCATGGAAGAACCCATTCGTAACTTACTTTTTTATTTTTATCTTCAATCTTGGTTTAGTAATCTTCCTTCTCTATCTTCCTCTGTTGTCTCTTGCACTCTTTACTCAAACCCTACCTGCCTTACGAGCTGTCTTAGCCATCCTCTTAGAAATTCTGTTCGTGGGCGTTAACTTATATCTAGCTGTCGTCTGGAATCTATCTACTGTTATCTCGGTTCTAGAAGACAAAGGTGGAATCGAGGCACTCGGGAAGGCTGCAGCCATGGTTAAGGGCATGGTCCTACAATGCTTCCTTCTGAATATTATATGTGGAGTCCTTTCTGTGGGTCTGTTCCAGATGGTGAGGCCGATGGGCGTCGCGCACTCGACGCTGTTGCAAGTGTTTATTGGGTTGGTTATGGTAAATTTAGTTGCTTTGCTTAAACTGTTTCTGATCATGGCGTATACAGTCTTTTACTGCCGACGCAAGGAGACTCTCGGAGAAGAAATTGAATTGTTGGGTGATGAAAAAATCTGGGGCTATACCCCAGTTCCTCTTATTGCTCATAATATCCCATGATCACATAAAACATATATATATATATATATTTATTTAAATAAGTTATGGATGTGATTTAATTCTTTTTATATAATATTGTGTAATCAAGTGCATTTGAGTTAAGAAAATGAAGTTTTTTCCCTTCAATTCTCAAGCTTTTAATTGGCTTCTTCTAGTATGAACATCGAGCTTGATCTATCAAGAAATTATGGAGGTTAATTTTATAAGCAGTTCTCTTTGGAAAGAATATTTTGAATTTTGACCCGAACATATATATGGTTTTGTGTGTCTGTGTGAATTCAAAATACTATAATAAGAATACGTAGTATGATTTAAATAATTCAGAGTTACCAAATATAAGTAAAATGTGTTTGGTTTATTATACTTTTATTTAACTTATAAATTTAAAACACACACACAAAATCATAATGTAATAACTTATAATCAAAATAATAAAAAGTTAGTTTTTCAAACATGATTAATGTATACTTTTATTCTTGTTGAGGAAGATGAATATTATTTGATGCAAAGTGTTAATTAATTAATATTGTTTGATGGAGTCACATATATATATATATATATATATATATAATCTTTGACTGGAACATAAATTTGCATTCATTAGCAAGAAACCAAGTATAGTTATCTTTCTTAGAACAATAAAAATAAGGCCCGAAGTCCAGTCCATGGAAATGAAAAAAATGGCCATCCACTTGATACATTAGAGTAGTTTTTCTAATTTGTCTAATCTGTTTTTTTTTTTCTTTTCCAACGTGGGGAAGTTAGAAACCTCGCAAGGTGCTGTTCGGTGACTACCCTCCTATAAAAATTAGTTTATCGTCTACCAATGTCTCTTAACCTCATCCCGATTTCAAAACCTTTATGACACACATTTAGACAAATCACTTCCAATTTCACGTATAAATAATAAAATCTTTTTTATTCAGACATTCGCGATTAACTCTAATGGAACAGGTGTTGTTTAAAACTTTTATCAGTTGTGAGGAGGATTTTATTGATTCATTGCACTTTTTTATGTCAATGCTCCACAATGTTTGGATTCAAGAGTATATTCTCCATTTTAGTATATTCAAATAAGCTTGCTTAGTGCCAAATTTTCACTTAAGAATATGTTAAGAAACTAAAAAACTATTCCAAATTGATTCATATGGATGCATCAAGTCTTAGACCATAACCCAATTGTCTATGTGAGATGGCAATAATTTATCTGTATATATGTAACACTCGGGGTCGAAATTTGGTTCGGGATTAATTTTTAAAAAAATAAAAAAATATATATATAAATTTAATTTTTAAATTTACAAATTTTATTTAATGTAAAAATTAGGCAAAAATAGGTGAAAGATAAAATTGAAAATAATTTTGAAAAAAATGGATGAAAATTTGGATTCGGATGATATTTTTGAAAAAAAAAATCGAAAACTAGAGGTCAAAACGTAATTTAGAAAAAATATATAATGTAGGACCACTCAGTCAGCAATCCCGACGAACCAGAACGCGTCGCGTGGTATGACTTGATGCCATACGGGAGGCCACACTGACAATCCGCGTGCCCGCGATCGAACGATCTGGAACTGTTCCCTCTTCAGGCGCGATCGAACGATCATGATTAAACGTGATGAATGGTTCAGATTCGTTTTCTCTTTAAATTCAATGGTACAGTCCAGATCAAATTGCGATGAACGGTCCATATTTATTTTTTCTTTAAACACAATCGGACGGTCGAGATCAAACATAATGAACGACCCAGATTAAAGGAAAACGCGTATAAATATCGCACTTCACACTGAATCCTAACATTAGGCGCCAGCACGGTGGTGCCACCGTGTCAGAATTCTGAAATTGGCCGAAAAAGATTTTTAACACTGATTTTTGATTTTTTGGGGTATTTCTAGGTACTGGAAGCATGTTTTAATTTCCGAAGAAAAATTCAGGGAACCCGGGGATCGCCAATAGGCGCAGCTGAAAGTTTAGTATTTTGGACACCGATTCAGGTAAGAATCCCTCACCTTATTCCCTGTTATGGAATTGAAGTTTAATTATAAATAATACGGTATTTTGTGTAATTTAGAAAGTTTCGATAATTAATTACATGTTACTAATGAAGGTGGAACCGATTATTTATTACTGTTTGTCATGTTTTAACTGATTGATTGATTTTACAGTTTTAAATGCATAATAATAAACTGAAGTTGGTAAGATGATTCAGTTATATTTTCTTGATGCATGTATTGCTTGTCTTTCGTGATTTACAGTTAAATTATGAAACTGAAAATTAAATGTAAGCGAAAAATTACTTGATTAAGTGAATAAATGAATGGTAACTTTATTGAATATCTTGGGAGATAATGGATGGACCGGGTATATGGGGAACCCTACTGTGAACGTTGCTTCATACCGGACGGGGTATCGAGGATTGGTATTTTTGCGCGCATACATGACGGGGTATGGGGACGACCCGTTTCACTCTCATATTGGACAAAATATTAAGGGATGGTATTTTTTGCGCTCATACTGGACGAGGTATGGGGACAGTCAGTTAGTTGACAATGTTAAATAAGGGTTCACGCGTGGTGAGGATATCCCTATGGACCCCCATGGATACCAGTAGGCAGATAAAAAGAAAAAGTTATTATTCTTACTTACTTAAATATGAGATTATGATGTTGTTATATTATTGTCTCTATAGGTCGGTTTTGAAAATCTCGCTACGATAAGTATGTAATAAATGATTTTATTTATGATAAATGAATGTACTTAAATTAAGAGCTCCATTAGTTATTTTTATGATTTTTACAAACCTTCATTTTTGTATCGGTAAGTAGTGTGGCATTCTTTCTGGGTTAGTATAGCTCACTCTTTCATTAACCATTTCAGATTAAGAGGATCAAGATCCAGATCTCGATCCACAAGAGGGTTACGAATAGGATGTTTAGTTGTTTACTTTCCATTTATTTCTTTGATTTTCATTTGTTCTTTTAGAAGGGTCATTTCTGTAGCCCTATTGGGTATTCTAAATTATTATGTAAGTAATGTAAATCCTAACTTTATTATTTCACTTACGCATTCAATTTATAATTTATTTTCTTTTAAGTTCTGGGTCGTTATAATTAGTATCAGAGCTAGGTTCCTCGGAACCATTCCTTATATAAAAACCTTAAGAAACAAAAAAAAAATGAATCATCACTCAACCATTCCTTGTAAAATGCAAGTACAGATAAATGAGGAGATGAAGACCCCTATTAAACCGAGCAGCTTGGGAGGGTTCGCTTCGAGAGGATATTGACCGACTATTTGAAATGCTGGAGAGACTCATCGCTGCCCAGGTGACTTGGGAGGAAAGGAAGGAGCTACCTGACCATCCCCGCTGCCACAAGTTGAGCCACCCTTGCAGTAGGAGGATCCTGAGCCACCTCGGTACAACCCTGCTCCTTCACAATACCATCCGGCACCACCACAGTATGGTCTGGTGCCCCAATTGCATCATCCGACACCACCACAATATAGCCCGATGCCCTAACCACATCACACAGCGCTACCATAGTATTATCCGATGTCTCCACCATATTATCCAGTACCACTACAGAGCCATCTAGTCCATCCCCAACACAATCCAGTCCCTCTTTCACGGGACCCAGTTCCTCCCATGATGGACCCAAGCTACATTGAGAGGTATAAAAGACTAAACTCATCTACTTTTATAAGGGCATCATCTTTTGAAGAGGTCAAGTACTAATTAGCTGAGATAGAGAAGGCCTTCACGACTCTTGGGGTGATTCTCGAACAGAGAGTCATACTTGCCACCTATATGCTGATGGAAGAGGCAGGCTGCTGGTGGCAACTCAAGCAGGCCACCCTACTTGTTCCAGTCACTTGAAAATAATTCTTGATGGCGTTCAATGTAGAGTATCTCCCAGAGCATCTCCGATATCCGAAGAAAATAGAGTTTGCACACCTAGTCCAGGGTAATATGACTGTATTAGAATATGTTCGAAAGTTCCTAGAGTTAGACCGGTATTCCCCTGATAGCATGATGAATGAAGGTAAAAAGTCAAAAAAGTTCGAATGGGGTCTCTGTTATAATATTAGACAACAGATATATGTGTTCGAGCTCAGTACTTACTTGGCCATTTTGACCAAGGCACAGTTAGTGGTGAGGAACTTTCACATTTTTCCTCAAGCAGTAGAGAACCTCAGGCCCTTGGTTTTACACCGTAGACCAACACATATTATGCCTGTTCAGCAGAAAAAGAGACCTAGGCCAATGACTCAAGCTCCTCTTTATATTCCAATAACAGGACGCGGTAGGACTTGCCAACATTGTGGCAAGGATCATAGGGACCGACTTTACTATCGCCTCAACAATACTTTTCGTATATGTCTGAGTGCCCAGCATTACGCGAGAGAGTTCCTAAGAAATTAGAATCAGGCCAGACCTCCTATGCAGGGCAGGGCTTACAACCTCACTTTGCAAGATGCAGAAGCCAACCCATATGTGAAACAAAGTACGTACAATATCTGTAATCATCTTGTACATATTTTGATTGATACTGGTGCCTCACATTTATTTATTTTACATGATTTTACACCAAACTTGAATGTATTACCTAAAAGAATTGATTTTATGTTATTTATGTATACTCCTGGGAGTATGATACTACTGGAGAATGTTATATACAGAGTTTGTATCATAGATATAGCAGATAGAAAATTGAGTGTGGACCTAATAGAGATTGACACAGAGGACTTTGATGTTTTCACTGTAGATTGTTTTCATATGAAACTTATATTCAACCTTCCTAATGAAGAGTCATTTACAAATTAATAATATTATTTAAACATTATTCTCTCATGGTAATTTTTCCTATTATTAAGTGCTTTAACTCGACTATTTTCTCTAATTAGGCAAACCTAAAAAAAAATTTGTATTCGAGAGATTCCAGTAGTTTGAGACTTTCCAGATATGTTTTCAGATGAACTACCCTGACTACTAGTGAACAAAGAAGTTGAATTCACCATAGATCTTCAGTCAGACACCCAACCTATTTCGGTTGCTGCTTATTCCATGAGTCGTGTTGAGATGGAGGAGTTGAGAAAATAAATCAATAAATTGCAGGATAATGGATACATCCGACATAGTGTGTCCCATTGAGGTGCAAGAGTCACATTTGCAAGGAATGGGGATGGGACATTAAGGTTATATATTGACTACAGAGGACTGAATAGGGTCACGATCAAGAACAAGTAGCCCCTCCTTAAGATCGATGACCTTTTTGATCAGTTGCAGAGTATCCAGGTCTTCTCCAAAATAGACTTGCATTCAGGTTATCATCAACTAATCAAGGCAGAAGACCTTCCCAAAACAGCTTTTCGAACTAGGTACGGACACTATGAGTTCTTAGTCATGCCACTTATACTAACCAACACACCAACCATCTTCATGAATTTGATGAACAAGGTTTTCAAATAATTCCTGGATCAGTTCGTCATTATATTTATCAATGATATTCTAGTCTATCCAAAAAGTATATAGGAACATGCTCACAATATGACTTAGATTTTGTAAGTTCTCAAAGAAAAGAAGTTGTATGTAAAGTTGAGTAAGTGTGGATTCTGACTCGAGCAGACTACCTTCATAAGACACATCATATTGAGGGATGGAGTGTTAGTGAATCCCAAAAAAGTTGAGGCAGTGCTCGGTTAGGAAAAATTAACCTCGGTCAAAGAGATTCGTAACTTTCTGGGGATGACAGATTATTACCGCAGGTTCGTGGAAGGATTTTCTAGCCTAGTTGCTCCTTTGACTCGGCTTACAAAGAAGAACATCAAGTTTGAGTGGAACGAGGACTGTGAAAGGAGGTTTTTAAAACTAAGAAAGCGATTAACTACTACACCTTTGTTGGTCTTGCAGAATAGGACAGGGAAGATATACAGTTTATAGTGATGTCTCCTACCTTGGGTTGGGTTGTGTTCTGATGCAGTATGGGAAGGTCATAGCCTATGGGTCCAGGAAGTTGAAGATGTAATGCCCTAATTAATTTTAATTGTAATTAAAATTAATGAATAAATATAATTTTTTTAATTTTTAATTCTTATTTTATGTGAAAATGAAGGAAATTAAATGGAGGATGAAATTGAAAATAATTTTGGATTCCGGGTGTATTTTTGAAATAAAAATCAAAAATTAGGGATCAAAATACAATTTAAAAAAAATGTACCACATAGTACAACCAGTCAGAAATTAGCCCCGACAAACCGAAGCGCACTGTGTGGCAAGGGACGCTGATGTGGTGCCACGCGGGAGGCCATGCTGGTGATCCACATGCCCGCAATTGTGTGGTCCAGATTCATTCCCGCGCGCACAGACGGTCAGGATCCATTTCCTCCTCAAACGTGATCGGACGGCCACGATTAAACGCGATGAACAACCCAGATTTACTTCTTATTAAACACGATCGGACAGCCCAGATAAAATCATGATAGACGATCAAAATTCACTCCCTATTTAATCGCGATCGGACGATCTAGATCAAATGCGATGAACGGTCTAGATAACGGATATAAATAACTCTCTTCACACCAAACCCTAACCCTAGTCGCTAGACACCCCCACTGGAGAAAAAGAGCTAGTCGCCGGGAAGGAAGCCCCCCGTCGCCCGCCGCTGCACCCGTAGTCACTTCCAACCGCCAAAAGAGGTAAAAAAAATTTCTTTACTCGAAATTCAATTTTAAGCACCCCCATGATCAAATTGGAGCAAAAAGATCGGCGAATTTATCAGAAACCGCTGGTAAGACCTGTTAGCGCTGCCGTAGAAAAATATAAAAAATGCCTCTGATGAGACCTTTCCCATTCCCGTTATGCATAATTCTTCCACCATTATAATCACTATTTCCTTCTCTACAGGTTGACCGAAGTTAATTACCCAATTGCGAAGGTGAGTCGGCAGAGCCGCCGCATCGGAGCTCTCCTCCATCAGTAAGTTTCAGTTTTTTGACTTTTTTGGCCAATAGAGACCTCTTAACGTATTTTCTCGCAGTGATTAATACAAAACCGACCGAAAATAGCCGATCCAAAGAAAACCACTATAGCGAGAAATACATATTCACTCAAAATAATTTCAACATGTGTCAGAGAATATGGATAGAACTACTCAATGACTACGATTGCAACATTTTGTATCACCCGAATAAGACCAACATGGTAGCCGACGCACTTAGCAGAAAAAGTGCAAGTATATTAGCTCACCTAATTATTTCAGAATGCAGGATAATAGGGGCCGCACAATAGGTACGACTTCTGGACCTGAAGAGAGTTACATACTTGGCCCACCTGACTGTTCAACCTGAGTTGATCCAGAGAATAAAGGAAGCTTAATCCGTCGATTCTACCCTAGCAGCCCTTAAGAAAAATGTAGAACATGGAGTAAATTTAGAATTTCGAGTCTTTGCCGATGGATTGCTTAGATTTCAGGATAGGATGTGTGTTCTACATGACAGTGAGTTGAAAATGGACATCATGACCGAGGATCATAGCTTAGAGTTTTTCATGCATCTCGAAAGCACTGAGATATATCAAAGTATGAGACCCCAATTTTGGTGGGACGGGATGGAAAAAAGATGTGGCCGACTTTGT
>NW_019014617.1:74834-115317 GCF_000150535.2 Carica papaya | reverse complement strand
ATCTTTCCTTTAAGTTCTGAAATAATTAAAGCAACTGGAGTTGTCACAAAGACGGCATGGGCTGGGGCTGCATATAATCTTATGTTGTACATGCTGGCTAGCCATGTATGTAATCTTATTCTTCTTCATTTAAGCCTGTTCTGTTCTGTTCTTCAAGCACGTAGTGAATTTCCTCTCTCTGAGTCTTACAAATGGGTGTCAACTTAATGACTTCACTCATGCAGGTTCTAGGTGCAGCATGGTATTTGTTATCAGTTGACAGGTATATGTCATGCTGGAAGTCGAATTGCAAAAAGGAAAAAGGCCCTATCAAATGCTTACTTAATTACTTAGACTGTGATTCTGTGAACCTTGATCTCCGCAAGACATGGGTAAATAGTACAAATGTGTTCACCAAATGTGATCCAAAAAATGATTTCAATTATGGCATCTTTGGAAATGCAGTGACCAAACATGTTGTTTCCTCGAACTTCTTCGAGAAGTATTTCTATTGTTTATGGTGGGGATTGCAACAGCTTAGGTATGACTTCATCATTTCTACATGTTCAACTATTTATTTCAATTTCAATGTCCATTTCTTGCATGTTAATATTGTTGATTGCTGCAATTAATTAGTCATTAGTTATTTGTTTTTCCTCGGGAGAGAACCTTGTTGCTTGTTAAATTTATCAAACTAATACTTAGGCAGCTATCTGTTGCACTTGCAGTGCAAGTAACCCATTTATTCTGCAAGTACTAGTTTATGGGCCAAGCTTGTAACATGATAACCTACATTGACTACAAACTTCAAAATCTAAGCATAGAAATAATCATAACAAATATGCCAAAGTTACAAAATCATTGCTTTATCCGTTTTTCTTTCAAAAACAAATCGTTGTTATTTTTAAATGAAATGGTCATTGGTTATGGTATGAAGTTTGCTTGGCACTACTTTTGTCAATTAAGTTCCATAAGCTCAAAGAGCAATCTCATTAACGAGCAAACTATTTGGCTAGCTATTGCCAACATGTTAGAAAGGAAACCCTGCAAGATATAACTTCCTCACAGACAGGTGGTCTGCAAGAAGTAGAAATTTTTAAAAACCTTGCAGCACAGGACCATTTCATGGGGGGTTTGGCTTGAGCAATTAGAGAACAAATTATTACAGATAAGTCATCACAGTTTATCTGCAAACAAAAGATCAAGAGAGAGGGGAGAAAGGGAGGAAGAGGCCGACTGCAAAAATTGTTGTCCATAAAATATATCTGTTTGTTATTTGTCGAGAGTCCCCCCATTCTCCCATTTTCTTAATATTGCACATGAAAGAAATGGGTATTGATATGTGAGTTATATACAAATGTTGATACTTGCTTTTGCTTTCTTGTTGTCTCAGTTCATATGGGCAGAATTTGTCAACAAGCACATTCATTGGAGAAACCTCATTTGCTGTGCTTATTGCCATATTGGGTCTTGTTCTATTTGCTCATTTGATTGGGAATATGCAGGTATTATAAACTGCTATATTATTCACTTCTCTTCAAATTATTGAAATTATTCTAGTTAATCAGCAGTTAATCTTTTTTTTCTTGCATACATTATCTATCTTCTTTTATCTGAATGTGAGAGGATGGGATTGTTAGAAACTTTTGGCTGTAAGTTTTCTCTAGAAATTCAAAATATATCTGTCTCCATTTCTTTCCTTCAAATAACACCTAAGCTATTAGAAGCTTCTGTCTTATATTTTCTGCAATTTTACTTTCTTACTGAGGAAGTGATGAAGTTAAAAATTTCAGCAGTATCTTGTTCAGTTGTCTGCCCATCTGTAATCACCTTTTAGCACTAAGAGGTTAAGTTATTTCTCTTGTTTCTGCCGACTTCTATTTGAATTAAAATTTGAAAGGACAAAATTTGTGCCTGTACTTTCATCTTCCTGCATGATCTTCTGGTTTATGGTTTTCTTCATGACGTAGACGTTCCTGCCATCTATCACTGTGAGGCTTGAGGAATGGAGACTTAAGCGAAGGGATACTGAAGAGTGGATGAAGCACCGTCAACTCCCAGAAGATCTGAAACACCGGATTCGGCGTTTTGTTCAATATAAGTGGCTAGCAACTAGAGGAGTTGATGAAGAAGCAATCCTGTGTGGTTTACCTGTTGATCTCCGTCGTGATATTCAATGCCACCTGTGCTTGGACCTTGTTCGGCGTGTATGTTCCTTCCGAGAACTTTTTTGTCTTATAGAGATTAAAAGAATGCGCTGGGTTTACATTTTGGTCCTAAATAAGGAGGCTGACGATCATTTACAGAGAACTTTGATCATATTGGACTGGATGAAGTGGAATATCTTGAGAATATCACACGCAATTTTACTGTTCTTTTCAAAAAGAAAAAATTCTCTCCTTTTTTTTTCCACGTCCTGTGTCCATCTGTTCTAAAGGGTATCTGGATCAAATGCTTCAAATGTTGTACAGATATATCATGGTTTTGAAAGACATACATTAGCTTTATCTAACTTCTGTTTGATGAAATTTCTTGAAATATGGCCATAATTCCCTTGTTATTTGCAGGTTCCATTCTTCTCTCAGATGGATGATCAACTGCTTGATGCTATATGTGAGCGTCTAGTTTCTTCCTTATCTACTGAAGGCACCTATCTTGTTCGTGAGGGGGACCCTGTGACAGAGATGCTCTTTATTATCAGAGGTAGATTGGAGAGCTCTACAACTAATGGAGGTCGTACTGGTTTCTTCAATTCGATCACATTGCGACCTGGAGATTTTTGTGGCGAGGAGCTACTTGCCTGGGCTTTGCTTCCGAAATCCACCATGAACTTGCCTTCTTCAACTAGAACAGTGAAAGCATTGGTTGAAGTTGAAGCTTTTGCACTCAGAGCAGAAGATCTCAAATTTGTAGCCAACCAATTTAGGCGCCTGCACAGCAAGAAGCTCCAACACACTTTTCGCTTTTACTCGCACCATTGGAGGACATGGGCTGCTTGCTTCATACAGGTTGCTTGGCGTCGATACAAGAGGAGAATGACGGAAAATAATCTCGCCTCAGTTGAATGTTTTAATATGGATGAGAAACAGGCGAATGAGACTGATCAAGAGCAGGAACATTCATCTGCTGCCTCAAATCATTCTCAGGCAAAGCTGAATCTTGGAGTCACAATACTGGCTTCAAGGTTTGCTGCAAACACAAGAAGAGGAGCACAGAAGATCAAAGATGTTGAGCTATCAAGATTGCGGAAACCAGAAGAGCCTGATTTTTCTGCCGAGGCAGAAGACTAGTTATTTACATTAGGTAAGAGTAGCATAACTAACTTCTCTCTGCTCAAGGGTGACTGAATTCCACTTGAATGTTTGACAAAAAGTCGAGATATTTTTGGAGCAGAGGGGAAATGATTGTGTTGTGTTGCTCTGTTACTACTATGTATATTACCATTTCTATTTGTAATATTACATTCAATGTGCTGGCCTTCAGGGGTCAGCTGATTAAATCAACAGTATGAAGAATGAGCTTTGGGAATTATGTGGATTATTTTAAGAGGCATGTTCCCCTGGGAAGAAATGTATTTCAACCCAAAAAAGAGAAAAAGAAAAGTGGTCAGTTCATTTACAATTTCGTACTTTGTTGATGAATTCAACATCTTTTTATTAAAGTTATTGATTCTAAATTTGCTCTGATTAGTTTTTAGTATTAAATTTAGTTTAAATTCCAAATTCTTGAAGAAGATTTAGAAAATAGTACAAATAAACTAAAAATTTAATTGATAATAATATCTGATTTTAAGTAAATTTCACATTGAGTTTAAATTAATTATTTCTTGTAATTTCTTTATTAGCAAGCAGAAATAAAAAAAAAAAAATCATTATTATAAGGTTAAAAATATGAATAAAATTTGACCATGTATAAAATGTCATTAACTTCTATTTTTATCAAAGAATTTGAAATATAAAATAAAATAAATTTAAACCAAACAAAATAAAAATTAAATTAAAAAATATACTTTTTTAAGGTTCAATAGGATTTGGATCAAGTTGTGGTTTACTGGACCTAAAAATTGTGGATGAGAGGAAGCTTTTATATACAGGTTACAGGTTACAGCCTAAACACTTATACTGCAAAATGTTAGGTAGCAGCCCATCAGCTACCTTGAGAAATTATCGTACAGAAAGTCAAATCTGTTAAGTCGTTCGATCTACTTATGGGCCGTACCTATCAAAATCATAGAACTCTATATTCTTGTATTTCTGAGATATTATCTCTGCTTGAACTTTTCTTGCAGTATCCGTTGCACACCCAACAAGAATGAGAACAGAAGTGCCTGCAAATCCCCGGAATGCAGTCAAGTGCGTGACTTGTTCTACTACAGCAGGACCCGCAGCCAGGATTGCCAGAAATGCTGAACCCAAAACTGATATTCGGCTGAGAACCTACACAAATGACAACTGAGTAAAATTTTATGAAGCGTGGGAACATGAATCTCCATCTCCCATGACTTAGGATCACTTGGAGTCCCTAATATGAGCAGTGTGAACAGCATGAAGATTCGTTCACAAAATATGAATGTGTCAACAGTTCAATTGTCACCAAGTAAATATCAGTCATGCAAAACCATATATCAGATTGCATTAGTGCAATGGTACTCAATTAAAACATGCATTACTGCAATGGTACTAATATGAGCAGTGTGAACAGCATGAAGATTCGTTCACAAAATATGAATGTGTCAACAGTTCAATTGTCACCACGTAAAAATCAGTCATGCAAAACCATATATCAGATTGCATTACTGCAATGGTACTCAATTAAAACATGCATTCTTTACCTAACAAGATGCTATAAAACCAGAGAACAAATGTATCTCATAATAGAGAAAGATTACCGTTTTAAGAAATGCAGCTGTACTTTTACCGGGTCTGACCAGTGGAACTGATGCACCTTGACGCTTCAGTTGTTCACTCACATCATCTGGGTCCAGTTGTAAGAAAGTGTAATAGTAATTGAAGAAGGCAATTAGAAGAATGTTGGTGGGAAGGTAAAGAGAACCTGTATATATTTGTATCAAGTTAGGCTTTCATCATTCACAAATTACCAATGAATTGATTGTCAAGTTCATAATTTACTCTAATTTTTTTGGGTATGTATTTACATGCTTGCAAGATTCATGATGTCCTGACAAATAGAATAAACTGGTTTAAGGAGCCCTCAAGCCATTTCCTGGTACACCTTTCAGTGCCTCTAAAGAGGAAACCATTATCACCATTACCAATGTCAGAAGCAAGGGCGTCCCTTACCATGAATGCTAAATTAGCAGTAAAAAGAAACCTAATGATTTATGCATCATCCCTCCAAAGTCCCCATAAGAAGTATAACAAACTAACAAACATCTACAGATTAATGCATCTCCAAAGTCCTCCAGAGAAGCATAACAACTAACAAAGACCTAAAGATTTATGTTTCCCTCCAAAGCTTTTAGAGAAGAAGTGAGTTTTAAGCCAATCAATTTTTTTAATGGCATTCTGCCAGAGTATACTGGTAGAACTCAGATAAGATTTTTAGAGTGATGAGGTTTTGCAGATGAAACCCAATAAGCTGAAATCTCACTTTTTCCACAACTCCTATCAGTAAAATTTCAAATCTTACCCCCTGGGCTCAAAGTCACTGCTGCCTTCTTTAATGCAGTGATACCAGTGAATCGGGCTAGAGTACCAGGAAGGGCCAATGATGAGGTAGAAAATATGATTGGCATCACTCCGGAACTATTTACCTACGAAGGAAAAAATAATGGAAATCAATTAAAAGATAATAAAACTACTGGTTCCAACCAAGGCAAAAACAAAACTACCTGTACATCCATGTATAATGTAGCACAAGCAACAGTAATCATATATTTTATGTGGCTGCATCTTGTGTATCAGAGAGTGAGAAAAGAGGGGGGGCCAGGAGGTAGAGAGGAAGAGTCTATCCCATAATAAAAGCTAAGCACAAATGATAAATTAGGACTACTGTTATTTCAATGAGTATACAGAAGCAAGCAGTATAATCACAATGAAGGAACAAGTCATTACATGATTTCTACTCTTTAACAGAAAGAAAACATAATCAGTTGAACCCTCTTTGTTTTTCTCTCTCTCTAAAAAGACACCGGTTCAATTAATTTTCTTCCTCCCACTCTTCAGAACTTGATATCACTTCAACACCAGATACAATTGAATCATTGTGCATTTTCTTTTCTTTTTTTCGTTTGGGGGTGAGGTGGGTTCCCGTGGTAAGAAATCATGTGACTTGTTTCTCACTAAAATTTTGATCCTTGTTTCTCATAAAGGAAGAGCGTGAAAATATTCTCAGCATTAATGTGAAGATATCTTCAGTATCAACACTGAAATATTCTCAGCATTTAATTCATTACCATAGAAATATTTTCAGTCTTTAATTCTTGATTTGGTCCAAAATACAGCTATTATTAACCGTACCTTTTGTGCATAGAAAGCCACAGGAAAGTGGAAATATTCAGATGATGTTTTTATCACAAGAAACTTGTGGAACAAAAGAAATTATATAAATTCCTAGTAAGACTAACTGAGAACTTGGATGATGTGCATGGAAGGATCTTTCCAAACCAATTCCTAACATTCATTAAGTGTTTGCTAAAGTTGGGCGTGAATAAAGCCACAGGAAAGTCATAATAGGAACTCATAATTCATTCAACAATGTCAAAGCAACTGCATTTATAATTAAAGGAGGACAAACTACCACTCAACTCCAGAAAACAAAGGAGGGAAATACCAAATTTTGATCATTGTCATAAACTTGGTCATACTAAAAGATAAATGCTGTGATTTGCATGGCAGACCAGAAGTTGAAAATTTAATACCAAGAGGGAGAGCACAAGTAATTCACCCATCTCAAGTGAGAAGCATGAAAGTACTGGGACATCTCTCTTAACAAAGAACAATTGGAATTGCTCCAACAATTATTTTTGCAGCAAAACAATCCACCTGCTACTTCTATAGCCTCAGGATCTGTGGCTCACAAAAGTAACATCATGCATGTCCTTAATGTTGCAAAGGAAAAATCTGTTGTCTATATTGTTTACTCAGATGCCTCTAATAATATGACTCAGAGATGCACAGTTATGTGTGGATTATTAATGGAACACAATCATAAGTCACTAGAATTGGAACGGTGGAGTTAAGTAAAGACTTGGCACTTCACTCTGTGTTTTGTGTTCCAAAACTGGATTGTAACTTGTTATCTATCAGCAAATTGACTCAAAGTCATAATTATAGCACTAAATTTTTTAAAAATTTGTGTGAATTTCGGGATATGAATTCAGATAGTACAATTAACAGTAGTAAAAAGTGGTCGAATGTGTATTTCATTAAATATTACAACCTATATATAAGTTTTGTGGAATAGAAAAAAAAATGGATAACTATTTATATATGATATATTATCCTTTGACCTAATTTACATAAGATAAACCCTCTTCAATCCTCCCACTCAAGCAGGGAATATATATTGTTCATCCCCAACTTGCCAATGATACTCTAAAATTTCAGACATCTCAAGCTTTTAGTCAACACACCTGTTAGTTGTAAACTAGTAGATATGCATAAAGTATATATTAGGTCACTATCAAATTTCTTATTGATAAAATGTTTGTCGATCTCGATACACCTTATTCCTTCATGTTGTATTGAATTGTGCGCAATACTTATGACTGATTTGTTATCATATTATAAGCGTATAGTGGTCTCCCACTTGATTATTAAATTTTCTAAAATTCTTCTTATCTATAATAGAACACATCTTTTGGGTCATTACTCGAAATCTGATTGCACTTGATCTGGTAACTATATTTTTGCTTCTTACTCTAGGTAACTAGGTTACCCTCAATAAAAGTAGAGTAACTTGTGGCGAATCTTTTATCTACCATTGACATTGCATAATCTGCATCCAAATATGCTTCTAGAAGGGAGCTATGGTATCGACCACAAAGAGACATTGGCTCCAGAGGCAAGCTAAACATTGCCCATATTCTCCTGCCATTATCTGCAAATTTGGATAGACATCTCTTCCAGCTAGACGCAAAGAATCTATTTTTAAATGAAGACTTAGCTTAAAAAGTGTATATGAAGATCCCTCATGGATTTGTAATTCCATATATGAGATATTAAGTTTGCAAGTTAAAAAAGTTGTTTTATAGTCTTAAGCAATTCCTAGGAGCTTGGTTCGAGAGATTCACAAGAGTAATACAACAAAGATATTCCTAATGTCAAGCCAACCATACACTAGTTGTAAGAAATCAAACCACAGTAAGTTATCTATTCTAATAGTATATATTGATGATACAATTGTAACTGGAGTTTTTACTAAAGAATTGATTAATTTGAAGAAAACTTTAGCTAAGGAATTCAAGATTAAAGACATAGGAAATCTTAGGTACTTCCTAAGAATGAAGGTGGCAAGATCAAAAGAAGACATCTATGTGTCTCAGAGAAAATATATCATAGATTTGCTTATTGGGTGTGGATGTTGGGATGTAAACCAGCTGAGACCCCTACGTAAACCACCCACAAGTTGTGAATGTCTAGAAAAGGTACTCCAGTTCATAAAGGTCAGTACCAAAGATTGGTAGGTAAACCCATATACCTGTCACACATGTCCAGAAATTGGATTCTCTGTTAACGTTGTATGTCAATTGATGAATGATCTGCAAGAAGAACATACTGAAGCTGTTTATAGGATTCTGAGATACTTGAAATTACACATGGACAGGATTTATTCTTTACTAAGGCTCCTTAAGAAAAAATAGAAATTTACAGTGATGCAGATTGGGTGGGATATGTCAAAGACCAGAGATTAACACCTTGTTATTGTTCCTACGTATGGGGAAATTTGGCCACTTGAAAAAGCAAGAAACAGCCTGTGGTTCTTACAGGTAGTGCAAAAGCTAAATTCGCGCTATCGCCAGTGCAATCTGTACAGGTATTTGGATCAGAAGGTTACTCAAGTAACTAGGAATTAACCTAGAAGATCCTATGAAACTTTTTTGTGATAATCAATTCTGCTCTAAGTATTGCCAAGAATCCAATTCATCATGACAACCAAATATGTTGAGATTGATTGTCATTTCATCACCAAAAAAGTAGAAGGCAATGTTATCCAACTGCTCCAAACACCAAGGTCATAGGCTGCAAACATCCTGACCAAGTCCTTGCCTTAAAAAAATTTCAAAGACCTAAGTTGCAAGCTTAGGATGAATAACATTTTCAATCCAGCTTGAGGGAAAGTGTGAAAATATTCTCAACATTAATCTGGAAATATTCTCAGCATTAACGTTGAAATATTCTCAGCATTTAATTTTCTCTAGAAATATCTTCAGCTTTTAATTCTTAATTTGGTAAAAAAATCCACCTATTATTAGCTGTACCTTTTGTTATTAATAGTTGGATTTGACATTATCATATTTTATTTTTAATCTCTTATTCATTGTAAATTAATTGTCAAATCTTCCTCTAAAAAAAGTAATTAATTTTGAAGTACGTATATATTGGTCATCTTCAGCTATCCGAAATGCAGAAACAAATTTCGCCCTTTCAACAGTAATAACCACTGGAAATATTGAATATATTTTACAAGTCATTTTTATATCTAAGTATGCATCAGAAGTATCAGAAATAAGAAACACAAACCTTAAAAGGCAAGTAAGCAGATCTTTGAAGCCCTCCACTTCTGCTTGTATATCTAGAGGCATAGTTGAGGGGAATTTTCCTCTCGGCTTCCTGAAACCCTTTGTTAAGATAATTGTTGCCATTTCTTTGCTTCTACTAATACAAATTTAATTAGACGAAGTAAGCAGCCTTTACCTGAACATATACAATTCCGAGGACTAAGAGAAAGAATGAAACAATGATGGTGATAAGCCCAAGGTAGTTACCATCCTGGAAAGCTTGTGTCGCTGTCCGGCCAAAAGATGCTGGCAAGTAGGAGAGGATGTTGGTAAATATCAGTAAAGATGTGCCGTTTCCAAGTTTGAGATCAGATATCCTTTCCCCGATGTATGTTGTCAGAACTGAGCCAAGGGTCAATAAAATAATAGAGGAGAGAACCCATTGTGTACTTAAGTCATTAGCATATGGACGTAGGTAAAAAACTTGGCCAATAGCCTGCCAAGAGTAACAAAATTGTGTTTAACCGACTATTAGCAAACCTTAAAATGTAGAAGGACAGAATTCTGAGAGGAACATTGATATAGATTCAAGGATTTTTCTCAGCACAATGCTTTCTACCTATCATATTTACACATGCAATCACGTAAAACAACTTAGGAAATGATCTTTTCCTCATAGAAAACTATAACACTCTTGTAATCCATGTGAAACATAACTAAAAGGGCAAATTACTGTTTAACATCCCGTAGTTTGAGGTTTCCAGATTTGAAACATGTCATTTATATTTAACAGTTTCAACACTCACGATTTGACCAGTAGCCGCACAATATTATAACACTGTTAATTTAAACACTCTGTCTGCTTAAAACTTTTGACACATAAATGGCTTAAGTTAGACTTCATACAACTAGACATTAAAATTTTAAAATAATTTAAAAAATTAAAACTAAATTATGAACTTAAATTCAAAAAATTCTTAGAAAAAATTTAAACTTTAGTAAGTTTTGAGGAAGTTTATGTGTATGACAACTTTCGAACTTTTGTTTTTAGTTTTAGAAAGTCTAATATGATTTCTCCACTTGTCAAATTTTTTTAAAATTTAGATCGCGCATGTATTCAAACTAACAATATTATGTCATCTGGCAAACAACCAAACTAGAAGTACTGAAATAGATAAAAATAAACCACATATGTTGAATTTGAAAATTCGAAATAGCAAAAATTTTCGGTTATATAACGGGTTCAAAAACCACCCATTTCTTCCAAACCACAGAGTATCAAACTGTACTATGTGCTAACTAAGATGATATCTAATAACCGTGAACACCTACAGTTAGCTAAAATTTTTCTTGTCATAGAGAAAACTATATCACTCTTGTAACATACGTGAAAAATATCTGAAATAGCCGCTATTCAACATAATATCTCAAAACATCTAACAAAAATTTCCTCTTATATACAAACTACAGTGCTCTTGTGGACTAAGAGATGTAACTTTGGTGTTAGACAACTATACTTACAAGTCTATTAACAACCGTAAGCATGTTGATGTGTTGCTTTTGCAGTGGAAGAAAAGTAATATTGTGAGAAAACCCACTTAATCATTTGAGTTTCAATTAGCTTCTGCCAAGGATTTAAAATTAGTACAAGACGTGTACCATAAGTTCTTTTATTCTAACAATCCATGCTACAAACCAAAAATCTTGTATACTTGGCGCATAGCCATGATAGAATTTTATTTATTGTTTTAAGTATTTTTAGTTTATTATTTAAGAGCCTTATTAAAATTAAGAGTTTATTTTTGTATTATTATTTTCAATTTGTATTAGGATTTAACATTCTTAATTTTATTATATTACTATTTGCTAATTTAATTTTAATTAGAAAAAATTACTCAGAGACTTATAAATAACTTTGTATTTTCACATATTAATTATCCAAATTTAATAATAATTTTTTAGAATGTCTCATAATTGATTGTATGATTCAATCAACCCTTAGATGTGATGTCTAAGAATCCTATGTCTAATATCTAAATTTTTCTCCCAATTTCTTAATAGGCAAATTAACTCTAATTTGTCCTCCATCAAGTTAGTACCAAAGCTAAAAGTATCCTATACCAAGATTCTTAAAACCCTACATCTAAACAGTCCAAAACCCATTTGGAAAAAAAAAATCAAAAACCCCAAACCAACCGCCAGCACCATTCCCCAATCACTTGCTAGAGGTGGTCGGCATCACCACCACCACCAACTCCAAAAAGACTCAATCAACCAACCCATAGAGCCCTGCAAAATTCCATCGGAAACTGCCACACTCACCGGCCGAAGCTCCCACATCCGTTGCCTCTCGCAAATCCTCACTTCTACACCGACCTCAAATCTGAGTTCAGCACCTGTAATTGAGCTGCTTGCCAGATGCCTGCTGTTGTTTGGTAACCAAAAGGCAACTCATGAAGCCCACATCAGCCCAGCCATGAGCAAGCCTTGTGCATTCTATTCTGTGTTGGCTTCTGCGTCGTTGCTTTGGCTTCTCCGTCCTTCCTACCTCAACCAATTTTTTTGTTAAGAGACATTCAGTTTCAGTAATGATGACTAACACTGAATTAAATACTAAAGCTATTATATTTAGGCAAACACTAATACCATATTGGAAGTAATGAAGAACTCTCTCGAAGTAATCCAAGAAGCACTAACAAAGTCGTGCACAGCTCAAGTAGGTCTTCCAATTCAAAATCTTTATTTGGCTCAAGCAGCCATCCTGCTCAAAGACATGTTGAAGAAACGCTGGAGACATTACAAAGAAGGTGAAGGCCGACGCCTCTGATTTTGACAGAAGAAAGAATCCTGATTTTTTCTTGGTAAGCGTAATTCAATCGGAGAATAGTTCAACTGGTATGACATGTCAGATGCATGAAGAGTTCGATTTGCTAAGATGGAACTGGTTGGACTTGCAAAAATATGGTGGTACACTATTGATGAAAATATAATGAAAAAGAGGCAACCAACAATTGAAACACGGGATGAGATTAAAACTATTCTTCATCAAAAGCATCTACCTCCCAACTACTTTGACAAACTTCGTGACCAAACTTACACTTTAGTATAGGGCAACAATATTGGTAACTCAGTATATACTAGAGTTTGAAGAAATAAAAAATTCGTAGTCGATTAATCGAAGATAATAGTCAAGCAACATCTTGATTCAAGGCAAGACTAAGAGTTGATAGTAAATGAGAATCAATTCAACAACTTCCTATAACTATAGTATAAACTTATCAAGCTGCCTTAAGTATAGAAGATTACATGAAATATCTTCAAGAAACTTGAAACCCTCCCCCTAGTCCCCAAAGGAAGAACTTTGGAACAAATTATGATGTATGAGCAGGTTCTGCACAAAGAACTCTAGCTCAGAAAAAACCAGTTCTTGATATAAGAGGTAAAAAATAGTTTGCTTCAGGTGTAGGAGGCCAGACCATATTGGTTATCAATGCCCTCACAAAAATAATTTGTACATTGGAATGGAGGAAGAAAAAGAATAAGATAATACAACAGATAGGGATGATGATGTTTCCCTTGACAACGACGAGTATCAAAGTGGACGCTTCCCTTGTGTCTGTAGCCAGGCGTATCCTTGCAATATCTAAAGTTGAGGAAGAAGATTGACGTCATATTACTATATTCCAAACCCTTGTCAATTGTGGATCAAAAGCCAAAAAGCTTGTCATGGACGAGAGGAGTTGCATGAATGTAGTATCGACTTCAACTATAAAGCATCTCAGACTTCATACAAAACCACATCCACAACCTTACAAGGTGACATGGATTGATGACACAACAATTCCAATAACTCAACAATGTCTTCCCACTTTCAGATGTAGTAAGTACAAAGATGTCATCTTATGTGAGGTTGTTCCCATGCAAGTAACTCAGACTCTCCTTAGTCACAATTGATTATATGATTGCAAGGTACACCACAATAGAAGGTAAAATACATATTCCTTTTCCATAGGAAAAAAAAAAACATTCTCTTAAAACCTGTGAGCACAAAGGATATCAAAAATTTCAAAGAAAAGAAGACTACAAAAATTGCCAGACCTGATTAAAAGAAACAACTCCATTTTTTGTCAAGAAAGCCGTTTGAAGCAGAAAGTAAATAATCAAAAGTTATTTATGCCATAATAAGTCGGGAGGTAAGAGAACCAGTAGCTTGTTCAACAAAAACAACATCCTCATAAGTGACTAGGCTACTGTCTGATTTTTTTGATATTACTCCACTGTACTTGCCAATTGAACTTCCTCCACTTTGTAACATTCAACTTGCGATTGACTTAGTCCATGATCTCAATTGCCTAACTTACTAGCACACAATATAAGCTCAAGTGAACATGCTAAGCTTAAGCGACAAGTTGATGAATTACTGTCTAAAGGTATATATGAGAAAGATGGGACCTGGAGGATATGTGTTGATAGTCACATAATCAACAAAATCACCAAATCCACACAAGGCTAGGACATGATAGGAAAACAGCAAGCAACAAAATTAAACAAAAGATGGCTAGCATGAGTGGTTAGCCATGCCATTCGGACTGTCTAATGCCTCAAGTACCTTCATGCATTTCTTTTTTTTTTTTTTTGAAATAAACCTTCATGCATTTCATGAATCAAGTTTTTCAAGCTTTTAATAGGAGATTTCTTGTTGTCTACTTTGGTCATATTTTTATCTTCAGTAAGTCTAAGAAGGAACACATCTTTCACTTACAACAATTTTATGAGAGCACTCCACAAAGAAAAACTTCTATAGTAACATGAAAAAGTGTGCATTCATGACAACCAGTGTTGTGCACCTGGGATTTATCTTCTCCTCCAATAGAGTAAAAATTAATCAACAAAAGGTTAAAGCTCTCCAAGAATGGCCAGCTCCTAAGACCTTACATGAAGTGCTAAACTTCCATGGGTTGACATCTTTTCACAGAAAATCTTTTGAAGGTTTTAAAACTATAATCCCGCCAATTACAAACTGCATGAAGAATTGGGAAGTTGTTTTGGACCAGAACAGTGTCTAGAGCTTTTGAGATCATCAAGAAGAAATTGACATAAGACCACTTTTACGTCTTCTAGATTTCTGCAGGTATTTGAAATGGCTTGTAATGCGTCTCAAGTAAGTATGAGTGGCGTACTTAGTCATGAAGGACATCCAATAGTCTGTTTTAGTGAGAAACTTAATGATGCAAAACTAAGGTGTACCACATACCATAAAGGATTTTATGCAATCATCCAAGTACTTTGCTACTGGCGTTATTATCTATACAAGAAGGGTTTGTCCTTTATTCTGACCTCAAGAAGCTAAATCTTGTCATGCAGGCCACATTTTCTGATTTCAACTCGAAAGGGCCGAGTTCCCCCCACCCCAGGAAGAATTGATAGCGCATAAGCATGATAGAATTTTATTTATTGTTAGAGTACTTTTAGTTTATTATTTAAGAGTCTTATTAGAGTTAATACTTATTTTTATTAGTATTATTTTCTATTTGTATTAGAATTAGTATTCTTAATTCTATTAAATTACTATTTACTAGTTTAGTTCTAATTAGAAAAAATTATTTCGAGATTATTATAAATAGCATTGTTATTTCACTTATTAATCATTCAAGTATTAAATAATAATTTTTTGAGAATTTCTCATAATTGATTGCGGATTCAGTCATACCTTAGGTATGATGACTAAGAATCCTACGTATAAATCTAAATTTTTTCCTTAATTTCTTAGTAGCCAAATTAACCCTAATTTGTCCTACATCAATATTAATCCCAAACAAACACAAATAAGATACAAAAAATAAATTGTTCAAAGCATCTTAACAAGGTATTTAACCAGCAGAGACGAATAGAGAGTCTGTTAACCTGCACTACTGCGAACCCAACCGAAGCATATCTAGTATACTCAAGAACTTTTTTCCTTCCTGCTTCACCTTCTCTTTTCTGAAGCTCTTGCAACTTGGGATAAACCTGAGTAAGAAGCTGAAACACAATCTGTGCATTGATGAAAGGAACAATTCCAAGGGAACATATTCCAAGTCTACCAATACCTCCCCCAGAAAAGGAATCCAAAGTACTCAATAAGCTGTTCTGATCCAAATTGCCAACAAAAGCTTCTCGATTAACACCACCAAGAGGTACATAGATCCCAAGTCGTGACAAGGCTAAATATCCCAGAAGCTTCAGAAATTTCCCGGGTAGCGGGCCTTTGAAGAAGTCACCAAAGTCGATGGAACTGTCCTCAATAGCAGCTGTCAAAGGAAAAGCATATTCATCAGGAGCTGTGTTAATCTACTCCTACTTAATATTGTAAGGATCATATTCAAAAAGCCAAGAAATAAACCTGCCACCCCTCTAGCAGAAGAAGACTTGTCTTTGGCACTCGAGGCACTCCCAAATGCCGGTGATAACAAGCTTAACAAGGTTTCCCAAGCACCAGCTAGAGTAGAAGATACCTCTGGATTGATACCCAAGGGATCAAAGACTGAGAGCTCCTCATATCTGCCAGGAAGTTCCACAGAAAGAATTAACGTAATAAACTACAATATAACAACATTGAATTTCAGAAGATTCCATTATCCCCAGTGATAAAAACCCACAAAATCACTAGGAACTTAGGAGCTAGAGAATAACAACTTGTTAATTGCCAATTAGTTTCAATTTCTTAGAATTCCTATATTTCAGTCTATATTTGTGGGATGAGTATCTATAAAGAGCAATAGGTTGTAATTGTGAGATCATATAAGAAAAATGAATGAAATCTAAAATAATTTCTCAGCAAATTCCTCTGCAATTTCTGCCACTCTTCTTCAAATATTCCCTTGTTTTCTTATTTCTCCTCAATCAGGACCTAGAGTTCCGATAACTGGCACTAGAGTGAGAGCTTTTCTTCTCTTCCTTTGTATTTGCTCTCCTGTCGGATTGAAAGCTCTCTTCTCTCCCTTCTTTTATTCAATTCTATTTTCTCTAACGTCAACTCCTCCCCTTATTGAAATATCTTTTTCTATTCAACCAAACAACATAGTCAACTGTCAAATCCTCCAAATACCGGAAGCAATTTGTGCGTTTAGATCAGAAATTGCAAATTTACACCACGATGATGCAAAATCTAAGAGTCCTTAATGAGATTTTTTTTCTTTTTTGAAATAACAAGTATCATTAAGTATATGCACCAAGGGGATGCAAACCCATCTACAGAATTATTTACAAGTCAATAAGGATATCAATAAATTTTTCTAAATCTTTCATGCAATATAAAAGTTGACCCATAACCAAAAACCAAGGATCCAAAACTCTCTCTCTCAAATTCTGTCAATACCCTCTTCTACCCCTTCAAAAATTCTTTTGTTTCTTTCTTCCACACAACCCAAATGTTGGCAGTGGAATAAGCCCCAACTGTATTTTCCACTCAACCAATCCCTTACAAGCTCATAATTCATCCTTCCAGCAACAACCCAATTAACACCAAGCAATCCATATGTAATTGACCACAAAGTAGCAAATGGTTGCAGGTCTCCTCCGCCCTCTTGCATAGACAGCACCAGTTCTCCATAATCTTTCCCCTCCTTTTTAGCTTATCAATAGTCAAAATGCACTTCCGACCTGCTTCCCATGCAAAGAAAGCTACCATGGGGGGGTTTTCATCTTCCGGATCTGTTTGTAAGGGAAACTGCCCTCCATGGACTCTTTCTTAGCCAATTACCTGTAGAAAGACCTGACAGTGAATTGCCCAGAAGTGTTGAGTGTCCAAACCAATTGGTCATAATCCTCATTCAATGAAACCGACTCCAGCATACTCAACAGAATTCTACGTTCCCTGCTTCCTTCACCATCACCAAAATCCTCTTTAACAGATACGTCTTTATATCAAGCAATAGCACAAATTTGTGGGAACCTGACTCTTAACACTCCACCTTCTAGCCAACAATCTGACCAGAAACCAACTCCTAAAATTTGCCTTTTGCCATATGCAATCTTTTCCACATCCCTCTACCATGCAATCTCACCAACACTCTGGAATACAATCCTCGATCCATCGTGCCATACTTCATCCCCAGGACTCTCCTCCAAAGCACATCTCTCTCCTCCATGGATCGCCACACCCACTTCCCTTAAAGCGCCTTGTTCATCTCCATCGTAGATTTGAAACCCAAACCTCCTCATTTATTTATCTCCTTATCACATCCCATGCCACCAAGTGGTATCTATTCTTCTCCTCTGAGTCACCCCAAAGGAACTTGTATTTAATGGCTTCTAGTTTCTTAACAATGCTTGCTGACATTATTACAAGTGACATGTAGTAAGCAGGAAGATTTGATAAACTGCTTCTAATGAGAATAAATCGTCCTCCCTCAGATAGCAAACTACTCTTCCACCCTTATAGCCTCTTCTCAGATTTTGTAACAATTTGTTCTCACGTCTTCACATCTTTATACATAGTATCCAGGGGCATGCCCAAGTACTTAATCAGTAACTTCACCACCTTACAACCTAAAAAATTTTGCTAACCGACTAGTGTCATTTCCATCACCCAACCAAACCATCTCAGACTTTATGAGAAAACTATTCAAGTCGGAGACAGCTTGAAAACACAATAGAACATATCTTAGGTTGAGAAGAGAATTCACATCCAGTTGACAACCCAATTACAAGTTGACTGGAAAATCTAGCAGGATAATGGAAATGGTAGGATCCCTGAATCGAGATTCTTTATCGTCATCTTTTGTATACTCATTTTCAATTGACTCAAAAGAACATTTCACCAGAGGCAAGTAATCATCGATTCAGCTCACTTCAATGGGAATACCAACAAGATCATATATTTGGGCGAGTACCATATTTAACCCCTATCAAATATCAGGAACTAGTCTAGCTACAATTGTTGAAGACTTTGTCACAGAAGACAAATATAAAACAAGTTTCTTCACGGCAGCTGATGTTTGGGACGAGAATATGCAACTAATTGTGTAGCTCCTCTCTGCGAGCCATGCTTGTTTAAGTAAGAGCATTGGTTATGTTAGCATTAAAGACTTGGATAATATATAAAATCACTTCATTTTATCCTTGAGAACAAGGATAGTTTTCTAGAGGAGAGCAACGTCAGGAGCTACAAATTACAGAATTTTCAATTTGTTAGTATTCCTGTATTTTAGCATATGTTAGCGGGACGGGTAATCTATAAACGGGCAGTAGGTTGTAATTGTGAGATCATCCAAGAAAAATGAATTAAAATCTAATTTCTCCGCAAATTTCCCAGCAAATTTTCAACTCTTCTTCAAATCATCCCCTATTTCCTAATTCCTTCTCAGTCAGTATCCAGCTCTGGCTTAGTGATTAAGAATGTAGGTCATAAATTGGAGACAAGACAATCACTTTAAAGTAATGCAAAGTTATGGCTTAGTTATTAAGAATGTAGGTCATAATTCGGAGACAAGTCAATCAGTTTAAAGTAATGCAAATGCTAGTTAAGCAAGACGAGAGGAAATATGCCGGTGAGGGAGAACACAACCCACATTCATAAAACAGATTCCGTATGAGAAACTTCAAGATGAGAGGAAAAATGGGAATTTGAGAGGTAGCAGAAAGAGAACGGAGAGAACGGCAAAAAGTGTATGTGAGACAACAAAAAAAAAAAAAAAAAAAAAAAAAAAACCTGGTAGAAGTAGAAAGAAGGCGGAGGTTCCATGATTTGGCGCCGGCGTTGGTGCTTCTAGATGTTTTCTGGACAGCAAAGCTGGCTCTGCAGAGTGAGTTTACGAGTCCAGAAGAGGGTTTTGGATTAGAGTGAGAGCGGGCGAAGGAAAGAGGTGAAGAAGAAAAAGCTTCAGCGACCGTTATCAACATTATCGCTCTCCCACTTTTGGTCGGTCGTTGCTCTCTTTAGATCATCAACTCTTCTTTTCTTTCATCTGACTTACTTGGATGGACTCGCATTCTAATCCTTTTCTTTTCGTAGCCCAGCAGGATCTCGGCCCATATCCGAATAATGGGCCGAGCATAATTCGGTCCAAAAGCACAAAATGAGTAGGTAATATAATAATGCCGAGTTAAGCCCAGTAAAAAAAAAAAAAAAAATGGGTTCGTTTTGAGTTTCGACTCTTACCTGTGTTTGTTGGGGGGACATCATTAGAATTCCCTCATTGCATTTCTGATTTCTAAGCTAAAGAATATAAAATATGCTTTTTTTTATGTTTCTAGTCATGCATTTTGTCCTAATTCCCAAAAGCTCTATATCTAATCACCAATTGATTATCATACCCTCTTTGGAAAACCTTAAAAAAAGAAGGTTTTGTTGAGACCATCCCACTTTTATGATTTATGTGTACGTATAATATAATAAGAGATGCATTATTCTCACACCTTTTCAAGATCATAATATATAAATATGTAAGAGCACCCACTATCCTTTTATTTTATTTTTTTTTAATTTTAACAAGTCTTTAAGAGTAAAGCGGGAGTAATACCAGGGGATGACGGATCATGTTGGTTCATTATTTTCAAATTGCAACATTAGTATATAATAATTCCTAAAAGTTGGAGATTGGGTGTGTGGATTTAATTTAATTAATTTTTGATAGGTCAAGTACGTATGGTGCAGCATGTGCACCTAATCAGGAAGACTGTGATGATAGATGTGCCCCTCCCCCCTCCCCCCCACCCAACACTAAAGTTTTTTTTTTTTATGAAAAGCTGAAACGGAGCAATCTCAATAATTTTCAAGCGAGATGAGAGGGAACAGGCGAGCATGGTGATCAAAAAGCCTGCATGTCTTGTGCTCATTTACTAACTCCCCTTTTAATTAATTTCATTTTTTTCTACTTCTTAATCATAATAATACTTTATGCTAATTTGAAAAATTAATTTTAATTAAAGTTTGATGTCAGCCTCTGCTTTTTGTGGTGTTAGGTGGTAAGAAAAGTTGATGCCTTGAGTAATCAATCTTTTCCAAGACAACATTTTTTTTTTTATGGATAATTATGTAGGTGTACCCAAATCATTTCATTTCATTTATAATCAAATACACATCCCATTTAATTATAATTTCTAAGAATTCAACATTCTAATTATTTATCATTAATAAAAATTAAAAAAAAAAATACACGAAATCTCTAAATATTTGGGTTTTAACTTCTTCAATCAATACACACACACACACACACATATATATATATATATATTAATTATTATATGGAAGCTTCAGAAAGAAACAACTGGGGAATCCCAATTCCTTTCAATTCATATAATAACTAGTAGATACTTTTTAATTAAGAAATCAAAGATCCTTTTTTGAGTTGTTATGATATCAAATTCAAGAACCCACCATTCCATAATATCATCATGAGATCAGTAATCGCAGAGAATATATACACAGATGATTATAATCAAATAATGAAAAGGACAATTTAGCAGGTTGTGATGACAAATATATATCATTTTGGAATCTTTCGATTAATATATTTTTTAATTAATTACTAGTATATGTGCATATATATAAATATATATAGTGAATGTAACTATATTAAATAATTAAAATATAAAAATTAAATTAAATTTTGTTTAATCAAATCCAGATCTAAACTACCCAAAAAAAAAAAAAAAAAAAAATTAGGTTGGGTTTGAAAAAGCATGGTAGCAAATTTGAGCACCGGCCTAACCGCACCGCACCGTTTTAAGCCATCCAAATTTCACAAAAGTAGTTGACCCGTCTTCTCACATCTAGCCGCCGACGCATCTTTTATTTACTACACCACTTTCTTTATTTAATGCTTTTATATTAAAATAAAAACAAACATTATATATATATATATATACTTGTGTGTGTGTGTGTATATATATATATATGTGTGTGGCAAAACTTAAACTAGCAACATATGTTCGTGAAAGCGTAACTTTGAAGCATCCACATATACCCACATATATATATATATATATCATTAGCCTTGGAGCACTTTTTTTTATGTTCCTAACATTTGGGCAGCTACAAAAGTTCAAATTCAACACCATATATATTGATTATAATAACATAATTAACATTTTTATATTTATAATAAAACAGTTTTTAGCTATAAATTATTGGAATTGTTCCTCCTCTCACTATAAGGAGATAAGTTCACCCAAAAAAAAATTATTTTATATAATGTTTGCAGTACAGATTTGATTATAAAAACATTATATTATATTATATTATTATTTGAAGAAGAAGATGGTGATAATGGGCGTAACTTTTTAGCATGCATAGAAACAATTTCCTAAAGGATACGGTAAGCATTATGTGATGTAATGGACCACATGGATGGTTTTGTTTTATTAGCTTGGAATAAATTTTTAATTAATTACTTTTATAAAAATCTTACGGAGTACCATTAAGTATGATATAATATATATATATATATACATACGTATAATGTATGTATGTAATACATACGCACACAGAGACCCATATAATATATATATATATATATATAGATATACACCGGGAGAACCCAAAAGAAAAGGGAGGAGGAGTGGTTGAGTTTTTGTTTTCATTCTAAAAAGGCAGGCAAGTGATATAAGCAGTACGCGACAAAGGCATAAAGGTGTAAAGGTGCTTGCAGAAATTAATTATTTTAATTTTAATATTTCTTTTTTCTTCTTCAGATCAGGACAAAATTAATAAGTAATTATTATATTAATTTTATTTTTTATGTTTAAAATTTATATCAAAATTATAATATTATATAATATTACACGTAGAATGTTTCTTGTTTTACTTTTATATAGATAATAAATTTATGTTATGTGAAATTATAATAATTAGAATAACAAAATTAAAAATAAAAAAAACAGTGTCTAATTAAATAAACTGTTTTTTGATTAAAAAAAAAAAACCGTGTTGTCTCTCTAATTTTGTTTAATTTGGATTAAATTGGATTTTTTAATTATTAATTAATTGGATATATACCTAATCTTACCGGGATAGTTTAATTAATTTTAAACTAATTAAAATTCAAAACACACAATAAGGAAAAACTTCACGAGTTTGGCCAAAAAGATATATGTTAATATATTATTAATTATATATACAAGTAATATATACACCACACATCAATATTGGGTTTTACATGCCTACCAAAATCATTTAGTTGCTCTAAATTAGCACATTGAGTTCCGGTTAGGTTGTCAAATACATACATATATATATACACACAACGTAGATCATTAAATATAATTTATCACCTAAATGATCATTTAACAAACAATGTGTGTTTAATGGGTATAATTATATATTTTAAAAAATGATAGATTTTATAAATTTAATTAAATTTTATTATAAATTTATAAAAGTAAAATATGAAATATAACAATAATATTTATAATTCTTAAACTAACTAATATTATCAATATATATTATTATTTTTGTTTATTTAAGGAATTAATCAGTCTCTTGTTAAATAAGTCGGATATGGTGATAAAGTTTGCAAGCACCTACATATAATTAACCTTCTCTTATGCTTACCCATATATACATATATATATACACACACACACACACACACACACACGTACAGACACAGTACTAATTTTCCATACACACATGAAGAAAAAATGATAACAACGACTCGTGTCCCTTGTTATATATCCGTGAAGCCATCTCTAGCTACTATAGATTCTTATCTATAATCTTTGAAAAAAAAAAAAAAAAGATTCTTATCTATAATAACAGTATGCATGTAGACGGAAATATGTATGTATATATATATATATATATATCAAAATTCTTCATTATTAAATAAGAAATATATATATCTTTATCACCCAACACGAGATTACTTATCCCTTTCGCGTCCACGTACATGATAAAAACTCCATGTCTATCCATAATTAACTGTGTGACCGTGGATTAAACCATTAAACCCAAAACCAATACACTCAACCAATTATTGCATATATTGTGTGTGTGTGTGTGTATGTATATATATATATATATATATATAACTATACATATAATTGAATGTAAAATGGAAGAAGGTTGCGTATTGGGTTGGAATAAAAGGATATATTCCTAATTAGGGAAATTCAAATTATAAATGAAACCACATGCATGGCCGGAGCCTTCATTTACTAGGAGCAATTTATTTAATGCAACATCATGTCATTATATAATTCTGTATGTACCCATAAAAAAAAAATATTTTGTTCACATAATAATATAAAATAGAAAATTATTAAATGGGAGAAGAGTGAAAAGAGTAATATAATAATTTTATTTTATTTTTTAAAAAAAAAAAGAAAAGAAAAGAACACATGGAAGGTTGGGAGGGAGTAAATAATGACAAGTAGTAATGAATTATTTGAATGCAATATGTCTTCGTCTGCATCATAAAGAGAGAATGTGTTACATTTAATTTTGTTTTATGTGGGGTTAAGATTTTGGATTTTAGCCAAGGTTAATAATATCAGTTTTTATGAATTGAGATTAAATTTATTTTCTGGGTTTATTTTAAAATAAATTATTAAAAAATTACATTAATGAGCAGATTTCCATTTCTAATTACTCATAAACCCTAGATAGCAACTGCTCTCCTCTTGTGGTCCAAACTCAATTATTCTTAATACATAAAAACATTGATTAGAGAGTTAAATTGTCTCATTTGTGCTTTACCCAAACAAAAAATATATATATATGATTAATTACATTCATACTTTCAATTTATTTACTTTTTTATTTTTTTTTTTAAATTTTCTAATTACCACGTAATTACATTTAATTACTTTCAATTTAGTTAAATTCTCTCATTTAATTAAAGGTCATCGGGGTCCAGACGCGTCGCACGTGATGCAACCCTCTTCCTTGATTCTTATTATCTTATATTTTAAGCTTTTCCTTTACAACAAAAATTTCATTTTTTTGGACCCTCTAAAACTTATACTACCGAACCCCACATACATATAATTATATATGTCCTCAAGACAAATTTTTTTTTTTTTTTTTTCCCATCTTAATTATTTAATATATATATATATATAAATTAATTTTTCTTATAAAATGGGGTGAAATTAAAATTCAAAGAAGAAATGGAGGAGGGGGGGGAGGTAAGAAGAGGAATGCCTCAATTTTATTAATCACCTTCCCATGTAATTAATAAAATATCTATGGTAGAATATAATACTATAGACTCTTTTAGCAAAAAAGAAATTAAATAATTTGACCCAAAAATTAAAAGTAAGAAAAAAAAGGGTGGGGAGGAAGGAGTAGAGAGAGTTGATAAATTGTCGATTCAGGCAGGCCATAAAAGTTACCGTTAAATCTATCAACGTCTCTCTTACTTCCAACTGTCTTCTTTCTTTTTTTTTTTTTTTTTTTTTTTTTAATACTTTTACTCTTTACCTTTTACCTTTCTTTAATGGTAGTTTTCACTCCCCGCCAAAAAGCATTCGAGACCATATTTACATCTCTATCCAACACAACTGAGTAATATCCCAATTGCATCCCCTCTTTCTCTTCCTCACCTTGGAGCTAGCTACTGCTATTCCACCCTACAGACCAACCACCACTTTGATACTACCGGGCAGCAAATCTCCAGAGTTCCTATTTTCAGAATCATTGTCGGGTTCAAGCCGAGCAATTATACACTCATCTGGGATTCTTGCGGGTATCGATAATTTAAGCTGGTGAAAGCTTGGACCCACTACTTTCTCCATCCACTCCTCTAAGCTTGTTCTCCCTACCCACACGCCGCCTGCAATTTTCTCAAGAGCATCATCATCTATTTCCATTGATGGCCGGTCACCTATGATGATGGTGAATCTTTTTGTTATGGTGTTTGCTACGTTTTGTTTAATGGGACCAAAATCCACTGGCTTGAATGCGATAGCATCATCGACAGAACCTAGGAACTCGCGGGATACAGACGAACTTGCATGGGATAATAGCCTGTTATTGAGCCCATGTTCCTCTTCGTGCTCAATTGTGAGATCGCTTGAGTTTCGTGATCCGTCTGCTTTATCATACTCTGTATCAGCAGCTTCATTGAGATCGAATGATAACCCCAATCCATTCTCCTTCCTAGGCTTGTTTGCTCTGTCTTCATCGTGTAGCCAATTGGCACGACGTTTTGCAGTTTTCTCCCGAAGGGATAGTCTCAATTGCCAACCTCCACTCACTACACTGCCAAGTTTCTTCTCATCAAGTGGAATGCCATTAGATTGTAATTTCATATCATCTGGCATCCAGTCTGCTGTCAAAATGAATATAACATTCCCAAGACTGATCTCACGGCCATGGGAATCAGTGAGTCGACCTCTCTCCATTGCTCGTTTTATGTTCCCACGAAGTAGCATGTTTGCTTCGTCAATGTCCTCAAGCATGATTACAGAAAAGGGGTTTCTCCTAACAGCCTCTGCGATTCTATCCAATGCTGTTTTACCACGAAAACCCAAATCAGATTCCTCGTCGTCTCGCTTCGAGCCAAGACTGATAATTGTTGGATTTGCCCCACATACCAGCTCTGATAAAGCGGATGCCATCTTCTTCTTGCCAACCCTGTCGGGACCCATAAACAATATCCAAATATCACCCTTGGATGCAGCACCCCGCCTTTTTCCATTCCCCAATCTGCATTGAGTCACCATAGCAGCCACTGCAGATGCTGCATCCTGCTGCCATGAGACCTTCTCAGACAGACCTTTGAGTAGCCTCTTATAGGAGTCAGCATCTAATAAGCATGCAGCTTTCTCACTCGGTAAAACATCAAATTTATTTTGTGTTTCAGAAGGGATGCAGCCTAAGAAGTCCTTAACCCGCTCTTTATGGATTTTCTCAGGGGTGGATTCAACGACCTTTGGTCGCCCTAGAACCAAGTCTGTTCTCACAGGGCTTCCTGGTGGGGTACTGACCTTTTCTGTTGGTTGGCAGGTTAACAGGTTCGAGTTTAATTGTAGCGTGGCACCAAGGTTTTTATTCAGCTGGGATTTTGGTTGGAAAGGTTGGCGTGGAACCAGATTTGGGTTATACGAGTTTGTCATTGACAGAACCGTAGGAGAAGCTCTATTAGAGGCAAGACTTGGTTGATGATGACTAGGATGAAGATGCAGGCACGTCTCGTTCCATTTCTTCTGTAATTCTTGGGTCTTCTGCTTCCACATCAGTTCTTGATCCTTATGATTAAATTCACAACAAAAGCATTCATCAGTTAAGTGCAATTATGTGGAATAAGCGCCATAAAAGCAGACTAGCCAGCACTTACCGGTGTCTGATCAACTGTCTTGACATCCCCGTTGTTGGCTTTGGCACTTTGCAACCACTGAGGCAGCTGTGACCGACCTGCATCTGATTTGGGTTCCGAAGAAGATCTCTCAAATTCCTTTGATGCAAATTTAGCCAGTTCTTGTTCGTAATTTGCATGCACTGTGAGCAACAGCTCATTCGTCGAGATGGATCCACGTTCTCAGAGACACGTCTAGATGGAGCAGTTGCTACACTTGGAAAGTTTTTCAATGGTGACAGTGACTCGACTGAGCTGCTTAGTATCCCACTTCCAATTCTGATAAACAAAAAGCAACTCAATGAACGGATTATATCATAATAACAATACGTTACAATCTTCGTTAACCGTTTTCCATCTTGCTTAATTGTTTAACTTACTAGAAGCGAGCTTCTTATTACTAAAAAGTCTGATCAAACCTATAAACACCATCTCTGGGTCATAGTGAATGGGGGGAAAGGTGTAAGATTCTATTTCCATTAATCATCCATTCTCAATTGGAGCATTATATCACAAGCCTCATAAAAGGAACGACCTTTTCCAGGCATAAAATTTCAAAGACTGGATGTCAAAGAATCCATAAAGAGCCATTCTTTATACTAGTATCAACAAAAGGTGCACTCTATCCAAACCACCTTATTCTTCTGCTAAAAAGTCACATTACACCAGTAAAATGAATTCAAGAAAACCCAGAAGAAAATTTACTACGATATTTAAGAAATTATAGCTTTGGTAGGATCAACGGATAGCAATAAACACACCTAGGAAACATTCCCGGCTGAGGCGCTCTGGGCGCAATTGGAACTGCCTGAAGATCCCAATCGTTTTCCATTGATGGATGATAAACTTGACATCTCAGATAAGTCTCACAAGTAGCAGTTCCGATCAACCAAAGCCTCCCACCACCACCACCACCACCATCTCCAAACCTTACTAGCAGCTTCCCCATTTCCGTCACGGCCGCCCGCCCTGTATCAGATAAGACCTGTTGGTGGTTTTGCTGCAAACCACCACAACCCGCTACTCCAAAGCTCACCTGCTGTTCAACAAGCCACTTCAAATCGCCCAAATAAAGAATCGCCCCTCCACAGTCCGATTTCCCTATCCGGCTCTCTAACGAACTCTCCAATTCCTTAATCTTCGCCATCATTTGCGTCCTATCTGGGGAAAGCTCCTTCTCCAAGTGGATTACCTGCACATTCTTTAACGGCCCATCTCCTAATTCCTTGCTCTCAATTTTCCTTAATATCTCCTTCATCACAAGCTCTGGCTCTGAATCACCCACCAGAACAGGATTCCTCTTTTTCGTCCTTTGTAGGATATCGATTACTCGCTTGACTTCTTCGCTCCTCTGCTGTCCAATTTGTGCAGCGCCACCTTGCTGCAACCGGGGATTGATATACAAATTCCGATTCGCAGGCGGGGGAACTGAGCGGAATCCTAATCCAATTGGAGAGGAGTTGGCGGATGCAGCATTGGAAGTGCTCAAGGACTGTTCAATGGTGGCCTTAACCGCGGGGCTTGAGAAGCTGGCCTCGCGCATGACCCGACTGACACTTGGGTCATCGAGTATGGATATAATAAGCTGTTCGAGCTCAACCTTGACGGCCAAGAGGGGCTGCTGCTGCTGTTCTGGACAGCCGCGACGCTGGTGAGCCTGAGCGCGCTTGAGGGCAGCCATCAGGGCGTTGGAGATAGGGGGGTCGAGGCCAGGGCTGGTGTTCTGTGCGGTGGGGAGGCGCTCAAGGGCGACGCTGAAGCAGAGCTCGAGAGCTCTGCACTGCAAGGGATGTGATGAATTGGGGTGCGATTTGATGCATGCCTGACGAAGAAAACCTGTGGGAGAAGCAAGGAGGGTGGCGGCCACGTGCAAGGGCGTGGTCTGGCCATGGTTGCGGCGCCCTGCTTCGGCTATAGAATGATTAAGGACGCTGGCGGCCTCGGGCGTAAGGGTCTGCTGGATCGTACTCAAACCTGCTCTCATCTCCCACGCCACGAAACAACGATTACGGTTCCGGAGTTGATAGTAAATCTAGGTTGTCCCTTGAAATGAATTGTTTTGTTGAGTTTTGTGGAATTGCGTGTTGTGTTTTATCTGGGAAAAACGAATGAGGAGGAGAGAAAGCGAAAGGAAATGGGAGAAGTTGGGGGTGTGTGAAGGGTTTCAAAATGGACAAAGTCACATTTTCAAGGGTGAAGAAAAGAAGAGTTAAAATAAAAAAAAAAAAAAAAAAAAAGGTTCCTTTACAGACACAAACAAAAAATCAACAAACTAGCTTCCTTGTGGGATCTCTCTCTTCTCTTCTCTTTGCTTTTACTTTCTTGGTTTCTTTCTCTAACCTCTCAACTTTGAGTGACGCTAAAAGGTAATAAGAGAATTCAAAGCGAAAAGGAAAGATCAGAACGCCTCCTTCACAAGAACCTCCTCATTTCTCTTCCTCCTCCTTTTTACTTCCCTCCCCACCCACCTCCTCTCTCCCTCTCTCTATCCCTATCTGTCTCCCTCACTAACAGAAATATCCACAATCAAACTCAAACCGACCAACAAGGGGAAACCCATTAGTAATTGATTAAAAAGAGCAAAACTTGGCTCGACTCATCTCCGACCCAGATGAAGAAAGAGAGAGGAATAAAGAATATGAAAAACAGAGTTGAAGTAAAATTAGTTACAAGTATCCAGTGGAGTGGTGGCAAATGAAAATGTTTGTTCGTTTGTTTTTTGTTTTTTTATCGGGGAACGAAGTGAAGAGAAAAGAAAGAGAGAATTTATGGAAAATAGAGAGTTGCAAGTACTAGAGGTTTGCAAGGATTTCTGGAAAATACTCTCTGGACAGGGCAATCTGCTCTCCTTTTTGTGTGTCCTCCCCCTCCCGTTTGCCTCTTTTTTAATATTTCTTTACAAATAATATTAATTTATTCATTTTATATACGAACACTCTTTGTCTCTTTATATTAGAGATAATGGAGTGAGAGAAACACCTTTTTTAGAGAGAGAAAACTTGCAGTAAGATCTCACACACCTTCTCCCTCTCTAGACCGTCAATTGACTGGCTTTCTTTTTTTTTTTTTTTTTAATCTTTCACTCTCCCTTTTGTTTTTGTTTTTTGAAGTTCTGCTTTTCCTAAGACTCGTAAAATCTTAACCTCCGACACGCACCACTTCCTCGCGTGGAATTCTCTCCCCAGTTGAATCCCGAGAGGTTGTCCCTCACGCGCGTTCCTGTTACGTGGCATTTGCGGAGAAGAAGAATATAAGAAGAGAAGGATTTGCCTTTCAACCAATTTTCTGCTTTTCACACGCAATCGCTGCAAAGCCATCGCACGACTTTTTACCTTTTCATACTTACTCTCTCTTACTTTTTTTTTTTTTTTTCCAAAAATTAATTTCCATAAATATTCGAATTATTAATAAATCGTACGTAATTTTAAAATTATTTTCTAACCAACAAAAAAAATATATATATATACATACATACATACAGAGAGAGAGAGAAATAATTGCTTCGTTAGAAGTCTGAAATGATGGTAAATACCAAAAGGGTTTTCAATATTCGTGTACTTTAAGCCACAAATTCAAAGAACTTGGGCTGCCATAATTTTCCCCAATGAAAACGTGTTTTTGATTCTTTATGATTACTGTGTTTTAATTTACTTTTTGAAATGGCAATGATTATACCATAAGCTAACCCACTAATTATCATCAATTTAATTAATCATCTATGTATAAGCATGCGATTGCTTTTTACACAACACTAATTACTTTCTTTCATTGTCCACGTGTCCCATCCACGTTACCTAAGTGTAAAAAAATAATAATAATAAAACACCCTTTTGCCATTTTCTCTATCTCAAAATTGAAATCATTGAACATAAATAAGGTTATATATTTCTAAAATTTTCAAATGTATTAATTAGTCAACACCTAATTAATATAATTAGACGTATTAACTAGTTATCAAAATTGGATTGGCCTAACTTAATGTAACCCACGTTAGATATGATAAAATATTACTAAATAAATTTTAAAAAAAGTCAAAATTAAGTTACAAAATCTTATTCTTATTAGTTACTAATCACACACTCGGTACTTTTTATTTTATTTTTCAAACAAAAAAAAAATTAACAATTCAATAATTTGGATTATATGGGCAGACATTAAATGCGAGAGAAAAAAAAAATCTGAAACGTTACAAAGTGGTAAACACCATCACATGTTGCACCGCCCGATTAAAGCATTTAATTTTTGTTACAAAACTTAAACCGAAGTGGGAGATGATGCGGGGAGGAGGATACATTTTATCAGTCCTCATCTTTTGATTTTTAATTTCTCATAAATGACTCCTGGGTTAAAATGAAAAGCTGCTCCCCTCCCCTTTTGAAACATGTGACATAAATCCCAAATAAATTAACAAAAATATAAATTCCACCTAGTACATATTATTATTATTTTATTTTTATTTTTTTTAAAAAATAATAATAAATTTGAATTGGGTATTATATTGATTAGTATATGAATTATGTAATTATTATTATTATTTTATTTTTAAATAAAATATAAAATTCATTAACCCACTTAAATGAAAATGATGGGTGAAGTGAAAATGCAAATGTATTAGTAATGGAAAACCAAATCATTCACGCATTCTTCAGAAGAAAAAAAATTTAAAAAAAAAACCTTAAAAAATAAATACATGGTAATCAATACTAAGATCATTGTCATTATACTAAAAAAAAAAAGTACATATAAATCAACAGATGTAACATGTATACGTATATGTATATGTAAATGTAAATAGTAGAGTTAATAATTACTCCAAAAAAAATCCAAACCCATGATGTTTGCAATTAATTAAAGTAAAGAAGCAATGGCTAAAATTAAGACACAACTATCTGATTCTAAACATGATATGACGATGGATGGATGTCTTACTTTTTACTCTCGACATATATATATATATACACACACACACACAATGTGTATGTATATATGTAGGAGAGCTTTTTGGGATTCCTTAGCTAGCTTTATAGAACAAGTCCATCTGAAAAAACAAAAACAAAAAAAAAAAATATATATATATATATATATAAATGTTGGAGTAAGGGAACAAAAACCATCATCATATTCCCTTTTGGTAACGCACGCCCTCCCTTCCCTTTTACGCGTCTTTCGAGTTCTCTTTTCTTTTTTTCTTAACTACTACAGCTACTCCCCCCTTTCTACACTCACCTTTTTTCCCCCATACTCTACTCTCACTCGCCATCAGTCAACGCTCCTCCCCCACGCGCCATGAATTATTGACGATAAATTGAACTTGAACTTGTCGTTTTGGGAGAAAAGCTGACGCGTGTTTACTTACTTCCTTCTCTCCTTTTCCGCCCCCCGATAAAAAAGTTAAAAGTTTGAAAATAGCGAGAGAGGAGATTCAGCTTTCTGCATTTATTACCCTTCACGTATGTTCAGAGGAAAACTATATTCTTGTCTTGATAAAATGATTGTTTGGTCCCTGGTCGCTACTTGAATTTTCAATATTGCCATCGAGGAAAACGACGTCGCTTTCGCACCTGACCCCACCTTTCCCTTTTTAAACTTCTTTTAACTTTTCCCCAATGCTTCTAAAGGTCGCCTGCCGCCCCCCCCCCCCCAAATTTACTTTTTTACCTTCATCAAATTTTTAATTAATTATGATTACTCTTAACATAATTTAATTATCACGTAATTTCCTTTTTAAAAAAATATAATAAACATGCTAATATTCTACTAATGATATTAACAAAGATTCAATTAATATTTTAACTAATACATTTTAAATATAAGAGGATTTGAAGATTTCATGATTGATATATTTTAAATTTTACTTTTATAATAATTCGGAAATAAACTAATCACTTTTATGAATGCACTAATTTTTTTTTTTTACTCTTACAATATTTAATAATGATTCGCATAATTAGATTTATATTTATACGAATTTAATATTTATAAATTTATAAAATAAACAAAAACAAAAAAAATCATATTTTGATGGATTTAAATCAATAAATAATTTTAATTTATGACTTTGTGATTAATTCGTTTTTAACCCTATTAGTACGATAAATAAATAAATTTTATTTTAACACGAATTTTAATATTATCAATATATTTTAAATTATATGTAAATAAGGTTTACAAAATTATAAATTATTGAAAGGTGAGTTAAAATGCATTTTATTATATGTATATTTATATTTATTTGATTTGTAAGTTATTAATAATGAGTGTTTGGTAAAATATTACGTATAAGTTGAAATAATAATAAAGTGGTACTTGAAAAGTAATTTCATAATTCCTAATTAAAATATTTGAGTAAAACATATAGAAAAGACAAACTAAATTTTACTACTTAAGACATGAGGAATAAAATATTTAATTATTTTTATTGTGACTTATAATTATTACCTTATAAAGTAAATAAGTACAAATAAAAAAGACTATTTTGGTTAATTTTTGAATCATCCAAGTTATAAAACTAATTTTAATAAGAAAATAAGTAAAATAAAAGATCTCATTAATTTATTTTGAAAATATTATTATTATTATATATATATATATATATACATGGATAAAAACCAATAATTATAAGAAAAAGTTGAAATACAATTAGCTCATCTGAATCTTTTTTTGTTTTTCTTTTTTTAGCAAATGATGGTTTTTCTTTTAACGAGGGTAAGTAGCATAATTGATCACTTTTTTTTTTAAATATATATATATATATAATTCTCCTATATTTCTTAAAAAGGATAATAAAATGGGGTAAAAATATAAAATAAATAATTTAATAACCTTTTTCGTATTAAAAAATTCTCGCATCTTAGCGTAATAATTTTTATGACTTTTAATCAGAACATCAGTAAAATTAAATTTCATCTTATCCGATTTCGTAGTTCTTACGAAGTCGAGCATGAACCAATAAAGCAAGCTAATTATTATTGTAATTATAAATATGAGATATTTGTATTTTTTAGTCTCGAAGAAGTAACGGTTTATTGTTTTGAGTTTAGGATAATACTTACTTTTCTTACCCAACAAAAAAAAAAAAAAAATTGACTTAAAAATATTTCAATAAAGTAAAATGGATTACTAACAAAAAATAAAGTATGAACAAATTTAGGTATCTGCCCAGAGACTACTAATTGATGGCTTAGAAGGTGTAGCAGTGGGGGGATGATTGCAGCCGCGACTTATTCTGCTTCGCTACTCAAATGTTCAAAGGTCAAAATTACTGACTTTTCTTTTTTATTCTCACTGTACAGAATCGAAGACCTCAGCACTCACCTTTTTTTTTTTCTCTCTAATTTTCATCTTCTGCTGGCTGATCAGACACAATGAGCAGCTATTTATATGAATTCACCTTTGTAAATATTTTTTTTTATATTATATTTACAGATCAAGTTTATTCAAATTCGCATTATGAAAATTAAAATTTACCCACAAAAATAATCGTGTATTTTGTTTATATATATATATATATATTTAATTTCATAATTATATGAATTGCCGAGATTCAAGAAATAGAAAGATTACATGTAATGAAAATACCGATCTCATCAACCATGGCATATGCGAGTTAGATTTGACCCACCTTTGTAAAATTTCCAAAACCCATCATGGGAATTTTGACCAAGTTTTTTGGGTCTTTGATTTACTGGAATTGCAATTTGATATACATATATATATTTATATTTTTTATATTGAAACTTTCCAATTTGACCTACAGTTTTCCAAACTTATCATTAGCTCTGTTTTGCTTTGGCATTGCAGCTACTTTTGCATATAATTACTAATTGGAAGCTTATACTTCTGAATTAAAATCTAATTTCAAATTCAAGAGTTTTACTAAGAATATTTTGCCCCAAAACTTTTTCCTCCTTAGCTACTGGAAGATTCAAATCTCTTAATATTAATCTTCTTGAGTACAAGATAATGTTACCGATTACAAAAGCAAAAAAGACAAATATTTTTTTTATATTATATTTAATTCAAATTCGCATTATAAAAATTAAAATTTAACCATCAAAATAATCGTGTATTTTGCTTATATATATATATATATTTAATTTCATAATTATATAATTATAGTTTTGTATGTCAGAAAAAGAGACACTAATAATATTTGGATAAATTAGTAACTACCAATTACATGCAATTTCGAAGCAAAATCAGTATAGTTAGAATAATTAATGGTTGATGTAAAAAGGGTGAACATTATTTGATTTGTTTTTGTAAGCATGTTGGGCATGGTCATATCAATAATGTTTATTGTAATCAGTTTAGGTTTGAAAACTCTGTGTAAGTACAAATAGAAGAAAATAATGTATATTTTATGGAGGGACCTCATCAAAATAAAAAATAATAATGAAGGTTATATATATATATATATATATATATATACATACACACACAGACTCGAACCATTGAAATCTTCAATTAATGCTCAAATATTAGCATGTTTGCAAAGAAGAAGATGTGGGTATTAAACAAAATTTTTATAAATTATTCTCTCAAAATGAAAAATGGAAAGTGTGATGTTGAAGAGAAGATGCTATTGCTTGTCTCTAGTCTAATGTGTTTATGTATCTATGTATATATACATATACCTACAATATATATATATATACATATATATAATGTTAAGCATGATACCATAATAATTCCTTGTTTAAAAAGTTTTGTTAATTAGCGAGGTGAGCTCATGATTTTCTAAAGAAAATAGACTTTTTAATTAGGTGATCTCATCAACCCTTTTAAAAAAGAAACTTTTATAACCACATTTAGAACTTGATTAGAAGCTCCATTTGGATGATAATTAGATTGAGTTGGAGATATCTTTATCCCAAAGATTTTTTTATTTTTATGTTAGAATCATTATCAAAAAGATGTTGCTTTGTAGATGGTTCCTTGATAGGGGAAAAAAGTCTTCCCCACTACATGATTTTTATATATGCATACATATATATATATATATACATATACATATAGAGAGAGAGAGAGAGAGAATTATACATACATTTATATATATATATATATGTATATGTATATGTAGATATATGCATGTCTTTTTTTAATTTCTTCCCGTCCCACCAATAATAGAGGAACCATGATTCAATGGAAGACCATCTTCTTCTCCTTCTTCTTTTTTTTGATCATTAAAAGAATATATTAAAAAAAAAAAATAGTTAAAAAGTAATTATAAGATTAATTGATTGCTAGTTGTAAAAAGGGTGTGATTGCCCAAAATGCTTCCCTCATAAAGTTTTTTTTTTTTTTTAAAAAGCATATAATTTTATTTGACTTGTTAGAGTAGAACCTCTAAAAAGGCCTCCTTTTCACACAATTTGTTCAAATTTTCAATCTATCATCAATTACATATACGTGTCTATATATATATATATATACAATTATATCTATATCATATTATAATTCAACATAAAAAAAAAAGTTAATTTTTAAACTTCATATAAAAATTTAAAACATATTCTATCAATAGTTTAAACTTAAATTTTTAAAATTTAAATCAATAGATTATGTCACAACAATTATCTTATATTTAATTTATGATTAATATTTAAATTTTGACCCTTTTTAGATTTAAAATTAACATATATTATGTTAAAAATTAATATTTTAGAAAATTAAAGAATTATTAGTGAGTGATTTTTTAGCAATATTAAGATGGTTTATTGAACTTAAAATTAAAATTAAATTAAAAACAAGTTCCCCTCATCCAAAGGCTAATTGATGGTAAATCATGAGACAAAAGGGCCCATATTTCTTTTCACTAGTGCAAGCCAAACCCCATTTAGCTTTTCACTCACACATTTTACACACACATATGTATATGTAACTATCTATGTATATATATATATATGTGTATATAATCATGTCATCAAGGTCAAACTTAAAGCAAACACATACTAATATAGATGGGAAAAGATAGATAGATAGAGAGAGAGAGAGAGAGAGAGAGAGAGAGAGAGAGAGAATCACTTTGTGAAAAGTTTTTGGTAGCTTCTTGCACTCAAAGCAAGTAGACTTTCATGCCCTTCTTTTCCTTCCTCTCTCCCTTTTTTACACTCTTTTTTGGGTTAATAAAAGTGGGAAAGTGATTTTGCTTTCTCTCTCTCTCTCTCTCTCTCTCTCTCTCTGTGAATATAAAAGATTAATTGGGCAGAAAGATGCACCAATCAAGCAAATTAAATATCACCACTAGTTCCTCTTTTCACAAGAGAAAGGCATTGTACTATATTTTTATTTTTCAAAAAGTTAATGTCTAATATACAAGTTAATTATTGCAACTACAAAAAAAAAAAAAAAACCCTACAATTATATTTTCCACATGTATGCATGTACATATACTATATCACTTCCATGCACCTTATTTGTCCATATAGTTAACAAACAAAATAATAAAAAAAAAATCATATAAAATTCATTTAGACTTGGTGTTCAAACAACTACATGATTTTTTTAAAGATAGACAATTGAAGACATTGGTGTAATGTAATCTCTTCAAATGTGATGGATGATGTAGGGTGGCACCGCCCCATCAAATACCTATATTTGACATATATATATATATATATCTATATCTTATGGGTTTTAACTTCATTTTCATGAAAAGGGACAAGAAATAAAAGCCAAAATTCCCACTTAAAAGCTTTTTGTTTGAAAGAACATGGCATCTACTTAATTCCTTTTTAGCTTTTGTTGGGGAATACTTAGGAGTTACTAACAATGGAAAATCCCACTCGGAATCGCAAGAAGGAAAAAAAAAAAATTAAAAAATAAAGGTAGCTACTTTCCCTCCACTAATTCTGTCTAGAAACTTGTTTTTGTCAAACAATGCACTAATAATCTTCTCCATCCCATACTTTACACATAAGTTAGTATTCGAAACTTTTTTTCTAAGTCAAATTTAACTAGTTGGTTGGCCGGTTAATCAAGAAATTACTCCCGTGTATAACTTTCCTAACTATATGATTAGAAACTTAAACCTTACATTACATCCTTAATTTTGTCATCATTGTATTCAATTTATACCTTAAAGTTTGATTTAAAATGTGTTTGTTAAAGTTAGGACAAACATATAGAAAAATTATACACATATATAATGCACGAACATATAACTTATTTTTCTTTTGGGATAGAATATATAGGCTGATTATTTCTCTCTCTCTATCTCTCTATATCTCTCTCTCTCTCTCTATATATATATATGCATGCATATATTATATAACATATGTAGTTTTGCTTGATTGATAAGGATAGATTTTTTTTGTAGATGTATCTAATCAAATCAAAATCTGCTATACATGTATATAGTTAAGCTTGTTCAAGTCAACGGCAAACTATATATATATATATAAACATGAGAGATGTGATGAAGTATAGAATTCAAATTTAAATTGTCAACTTTACAGTAAAAATTTTATGCATTTAAGCTATTTGTTTTTATCATTATATATATATATATTGATAATAAGAAATATATAGGTGTATGATATTGGACACTGGATCTAAAATACTTGAATCAAAAAGTATATTTTTTAAATACCAGTTTATAATCTGATTATCTAAGTAAATCACAAAAACCATTACACAAATCCTTACTTATCGTACTTACTTATAATTAAATGAATATCGAACAAATTAGTTTAATAAAATTAACAATTATTTACCTAAAAATTAATAATCATCTATATATATATATATATATATATATATATATATATACACACACACGTAGTAATGCATTAAATATTTAATAAGAGATTCAACTAAAATCAATAAATGCATACTCATAACTCTCTCCTTATCTCCCACATTGAATAGATCTAAAAATTAGGTATGCCAGATTCAATGCCAAGGGACCTTTGAGAAAGACAACACCATCATCATGCACCTTCTCTGTTTTCTTCTTCTTCCCTTGTGTTTTTTGACACATTCAACCTCATAAAATTAATACATATTATATATATATATATTTCAAAATAAATTTAAAAATTAAACACTGTTTTTTTTTTTTTCTCCCAAACACAAATATTAAAATGGGTAATTACAATTACTTATAAATTAAGCAAAAATAAGCAAGCCAAATACTTTTTGACATAAACAATGTTGAAAATTTAGTAATGGAAAGGGTTTTAATTAGCAGCGTGATCGGGGCAAACGAAGCCAAATTACAAAGCATGCTATCCCTTGATTATGGCTTTAACCAAAAGTTCATTGCACCAAATCTATTGGTTTCAGTAAAAAAATCCTCTTAATTATATAATATAAGATATTGATTAATTGTCTTCTAAGTGTTTTCAGACCGTCAGTATATATATATATATATATATATATATATATGTAAATATGGGAAGTGAAAGAAGTAATAGGGGAGATGTGAGAGACAATCATATCTTTGTTAAGAGTTAATTTTCTTTGGTTAATGGTAGGATCAAAATGTTATATATTAATTTTGTGCTTCGTTGGATTGTCGCCTTCTCTCGTGGTCCCAATTACATGAATCCAAATCTTGTTGATTTTAAATTCATCTTAATCAATCATCATCATGTGATTAATTCACTAATTAATTAATTAATTTATTTATATGGGATATTAATTAATACCCGCTTAATAAATTTTTTACATCAAACTCCCGCTCTCCATACAAACACATTAAATGGCGTGATAATAATAGATATCAGAGCTCTTTAATTACAATTAAAATCCCTTGTTAACTTCTTAATTACACAGCATCCCAGCTCCCCCCCTTTTTTTTTTGGTTTACTGTTAAGCAAGGTGATACTGTGTATATATACATATATATATATATATATTTATATGTATAATAGATATCGATCGCCTCTGATATGGAATAAAAAGGTGGAAGATTCTCATGAGGGGTTTGGAATTGAATAAAGACAAATACCACCTTACATATACAATCACTTCGTATCATGATTCATGACTATACATACTCACACATATACAATACCTATATATAGAAGTGACGCCTCTAAAAACTGTAAAAGAGGGCAGTCTGAACAGTAATACCCAGAGAGAGAGGAGGCCAAGATTTAGACATGTAAGAAGGCAAAGTTGGCAGAAGAAAAGAAGGGTTGTCTGGTTTGTTTTTTGACGCAGAAAAAGATGCTAAAATGAATAGGCGTGTTCCTATAAATCGAAGCCAACCCAACCAAACAAAGAATCAAAAAGCTGACCGACCCAACACTAGACTTTATTCAGCGTGGCTTACGTACATATTGGCAAACTCAGACAGAGTTAATGAAGTAGTCATCATAATTTTAATTTAAACTAATTAGATAAGGTTGAAATTTATATATAATATCTGTATATATATATATATATACATATACATATACACATACATATACATGCATGAAGAGAGCAACACCGAAATACCATGCAATTTTCAACTCCCCGATTCGGCGCCGAATTTTTGTTAATTCTGTCTCCTCTTTCTTCTTTTTTTTTTTTTTTTTTTTAACATGTT